>CAMOHE010054127.1:0-25805 GCA_946598075.1 Artocarpus hirsutus | reverse complement strand
AAACTTTCAAAGAATCCTGTTCTACATGGAAGAAGCAAACATATTGATGTAAAGTATCATTTCTTAAGAGATCTCACAAGGAATGGAACACTTGATCTCATCCACTGTAAGAGTGAAGACCAGGTTGCAGACATATTTACCAAGTCTCTCAAATGCCCTACGTTTCAGAAGTTAAGGAAGTTGCTGGGAGTTTGCACTTTGGAGAATCCAATTTGAGGGAGAGTGCTTTAGAGTTGACTGTAATTAAACTGACTGTTTGCAAACTTTCAGTTTAAGGGAGAGATTGTTAATTGAGTCACGTGTTGCTCTATTGGCTAAGTCTGTTATTTTGTTTTTTTTTGTTATGAATAATCCTAGTCTTTAGGAATCTGTTAATAGTGCAGTAGTGGTGGCCTGTAGTTTAGACTTGTTTGTTACAGACGTGGCAATAGTTGCTTTGTTAGGTTAGTGGTCAAAGTAGTGGTTCTGATCTTTTTTTTACCGTTGTGTAATTTGCCTATATAAAGGCTATTTGTTTAATGGAAAAGGTACTGCTGCACATAAGCAATAAATGCCCATTTCACAAAAGTATTTTGTCCCTTTCTCTGTTTAATTTCTTTATTGTTATCAAAAATTACAGCAACTGACAATATCAACGTATAATATTAATTATTAGCAGACCTATTCCATTACCAATGGTTAGGTTCTTTTCCGTTTATAAGGCTGGTGACAAATAATAGGCACAACCACCCTTACATACATGTGAATTTCCTTCTTCTATTATGTTGTCAAAACAAGACTAGAGGTGTTAATTTCAGCCATTTGGTCTGGCTTTTGGGTTTGGTCCGGTCCAGTACGGTTGGTCTGACCCAATCCAAGCCCTTAGATCAGACTAAGATTGAGGATTTATGCCTAAAATAGAACCGAGCCAGCCTAGTCCAATCCAGTTAGATTTTTATTAGATTAAAAAGAAATCTAAAATGAAAAAGGATAAGGAAGGAAATAGACCAAACAAATAGAAAAATAAAAATCAGTAGGCCAAATTTATTGAAATGTTAATAAATAGGCCATTTGATTTTAAATTCACATTAATCAAGTAATACAATGACTAAAATACACCATATCAAAACCCTAGCAATAATCAATCTCTCCCTTTTCCTCTTTCTTTCTCTTCCTTTCAGATCTCTCCAATGTTGCGACGTCAATCCTAAAACCTTCTAGACCTTGATAGAGTTGCCATTGCAAGCCATGAGGCCACTTGACGAGCTGACGTTGGTGATCAACGACCATAGAAAGATGCGACAAAGCCTTCCAAATGATGTTGGTTTCTGTGACCTTCCTCCATTGCTTAAGTGATCAACGACGACGACGACGCTAGAGGTGACAAAGCCTTTACAATAGCAGCTCGTGCTGAAACCCAAATGGCGCCGATCTCTCCTCAACAATTATAGGCTGAGCAAGAAACATCCTCCATCACAAAAATCGCACGGCTGTCACGAACACAATCGCTGAAGGTGGCAATATTGTTGCCGTTGAAGGTGGCGACTCTAGAGTCATGCGAGGTGCAGGCATCGTCACCAGAGTCGCGTTAAGAATAAGTGTCGTCGTTGGAGTCTCGCCAAGAATAGGCATTGCAGCTGCCTGCGGCCGGGAGACTTCACTGAAGTCATGTGAGGAGGAGCGCCAGAGTTGTGGAGGGAGGCGTTGGAGTTGCACGTGCTCTCACGAAGGGAAGGCCAGAGTCACGAAGGGAGACGCTGTAGTGGAGTGAAGCGCCAAATTCATCAACTGATTTAGGGTTTTTTTGGAAGAGATGAAAAGGATGGGAATAAAATTCGGCATTTTAGTGTGTAAAAAACACAAAATTACAAAAATGCTATCTACTTTAATATTTTTAAAGTTTACTTATATTAAGTTTAAAAAGTGTGTTATTTGGTACAATTTTCTAAAAAAAATCCCTTTTAAATTGAAAGTTGGGCCGATGTGTTCTTAGACTTATACAGGCTCTGGGTTGATTGGGTCTCCTTTTTTTATCAACTAGGCTGGCCTAGTTCGGCCTGATTTTTTCTCTTAGCTTATATGGACCTGCCCGGGTGGTCTGAATTTACATCTCCAAGCAAGAAAATAATCCTAATCACATAAATATATCATAGATGGATAGGCAAAGACTGTCACTCAAACTTAGGTTAACTTGTGCTTTACCGGCTAATAAACATTGCTTTTCAAAAACGTCTATGATCAGTGTGGAGTAAGAGAATTTTGTTGATACGATAAAAAAATATGTAAAGTGTAGAATTAAAGTACACGATTGAAAATCTGAAATATCTTAAGAATAAAATCTAAATTTTAAGACCCGTACGGCTGATTAGTGCATTACAAAATACAAGCAATCTGTAATAAGTTGACCAAATATAGTTGACTGTAACAAGGTCGTAGTAGCACTGTATTACAAAGGCAGCTATGGCTTAGAGTGGTCCCAGCTGCCATCAAGACAAGCAGTGAAGCACTTGACGTTAAGTCGACCAAGGCAAATAGGTAATGGAAACCTTGTTTGAATTTTAAACTTTAGTCTTAAGTTGAATGTGGAATTCGTTTCTCCGTATGTTTCTTCGAACCAAAACCTGTCAATCATATTCCTTCTTTTAGTTTTTGTGGTCAGAGACGAAACTCCGTGGGGCTTCCGCGTTATGTCCTATGATCCTGGCAACGACAATTTCTAGCAATTATTTAATCTTCTAGATCAAGATTTCTAGCATAAAATAATGCAGTTTATGGATTTGCTTATGTATTGCTTTGACGTATAAAAGTATAACTTCTATACCATTTCAAAAAAAGAAAAAAGAATGGGCTAAATGTTTCATCTAGACCTCTATGAACAAAAGAAATGGTCAAGACTGCAAAGCGACAATTACCCAAGTTGAAACTAGATGGAAATTTCGTGTCGAATTCCTTGATCAAACGACATCTTTTATAAATACACGAGCTAACTTGCTTTTCTAGAGCCACGCTCTTCTTCAATTAATTTCAAGCCAATTCCACCTTCGTCATTTTAGTTTCTCCATCCCAATGAAAAGATTCATCTTTCTCTGTTTTGCACTTTTACAAATTGCCACCATTTGCCTTGCCGCTGAGGCACTATCCAAAACCAAGAGCTTTTCATTTGCCCGGTTTGATGTGGAGAAGGATGGACCTTCCTTCAAATTCTCAGGGCCTACTTCTGTCATCGATCGAGGCGCGCTTCAGCTAACGCCGGACAACCCGAACCAAGAAAACGGCTACTACAACAAGTCCGGTCGGATCATGTACCGCGAACCTTACAAGCTCTGGTCGTCCGATCGCCCCGGCGACGATATCGCTTCTTTCAGCACGTACTTTGTCATAAACATGTACCGGGAAGAAGATTGGGAGGCTGGTGAGGGGCTTGCTTTCCTTATAGCTCCGTCGTATGACGTGCCTGCATCGAGTCACGGACAGTGGCTGGGCCTAACCAACGTAACAACCGATGGTAAACCCGAAAACCGCATGGTTGCTGTAGAATTCGACACCCGAAAACAGGAATACGATCCTGACGGTAACCACATTGGCCTCAACATCAACTCCGTGAATTCGACAAAAACTGTCCCTCTTAACGAATCCGACATAGAGTTATCGCCCGTGCCGACTAGAAATTACAGCGTCTGGATCAATTACGACGGCAAGTCCAAAGTAATTGAGGTCTACATGGCGAAAGAAGGCGACAACAAGCCCCAAAAACCGCTTCTCAAAGAGACGATAGACCTGAGGAATTTCACCGAACGTTTTTCGTACTTTGGCTTCGCGGGCTCCACCGGCGACCCGGGGATTCAGTTCAACTGCGTTACGAAGTGGAATTTGGAAGTGGAAGTCTTGCCTTCGAAAAAAGATAGGACATGGCTGATCATCGGCTTTTCGGTCGGTGTTCCAACGACGGTTTTGGTGTTGGTCTTGTTCGGAATCATAGTACGAGGCTTTCATCTCAAGAACAAGAAGGAACGAGGTCGTGACGAGGAAGCCGGCGTGACGGGGAAACTGAAAATGTTGCCTGGGATGCCAAGGGAGTTCAAGTACAAGGATTTGAAGAGGGCAACGAAGAATTTCCATGAGAGCATGATTCTGGGGAAAGGTGGGTTTGGCGTCGTTTACAGAGGCGTTCTTAAAGGCGACTGTCGTGATAACAGTACTTCTTCCGATGCTGTTGTTCTTACCGAAGTGGCTGTGAAGAAATTCTCCAGAGATAATATCGATGGTAAAGAAGATTTCTTGGCTGAGCTCACCATTATCAACCTTCTTCGCCACAAAAATCTTGTTCGATTAGAAGGTACGTGAATTTCAAGCCTTAATTTTTTTTTTTTTTTGTTTGCAGGAAAGATAATGGTATTGGAAATTGAAGTACATGATAAGGATGATAATTTTTTTTAGTGTATTTATCTATTGATTTTTATAATAGTATCTATTGAATTGATGGTCAGCAATTCAATTTTCTTTTCGATGCTTATTATTAGAAAAATATTTAGTAAATTATAATATGTGAATCTTAAGAGTAAGTGAATTTGATAATCGTTTCTTTTCATAATAAATTACAACCAAGGGATGTAATATGACTGTTAATTAGGCTATATGTGACTTTTGAGGTTAGTTATTATGTACAATTTTGAACTGAAATTTACTCTTAAACTTTTCAGAAAAAGTGGTACATTAAAGTGATTTTTTTCCCAAGTTGCGCTTGTAAATGAATGCATGATTAAATGAGGGGAAAAGAAAATATCTTTTTTAATTACTTAAAAAAATAACGCTTAATTATTCTTTTTTTTTTAATTCTTTTTACTCCAAAACGAATGCGTTCTTAATCAACTTCTTTTTCAGGGTGGTGCTATGAGAAAGGGAAGCTTCTTCTAGTCTACGACTACATGCCAAACGGCAGCGTCGAAAAACACCTATACAAATCCTCCGACCAGAACAGTACTCTTTCCTGGAGACATAGATACAAGATTCTTTCAGGCGTGGCCTCTTCGTTGCATTACTTGCACAACGAGTACGACAAGAAGGTGGTTCACCGCGACCTCAAACCCAGCAACATCTTGCTCGACTCGGACTACAACGCTCGCTTAGGCGACTTCGGGCTCGCCCGAGCCATCGAAAACGAGAGAAACTCATACAACGAGCTAGAACTAGGCGGAGTCCCGGGTACGTTGGGCTACGTCGCACCCGAGTGCTTCCACACGGGGAAGGCCACGCCCGAAACCGACGTGTTCGGGTTCGGTGCGGTGGTGCTCGAGGTGGTGTGCGGGAGAAGCCCCGGTGTTAAGATTCAACATGAGGAGCACCAGTTAACTCTGGTTGATTGGGTTTGGATGCTGCACCGTGAAGGGCGTATTCTAGAGGCTGTGGACGAGCGGCTTGACAATGTGTACGAAGTTGATGAAGCGATTAGGCTGCTGCTTCTGGGGCTGGCGTGCTCGCACCCCGTCGCCAGCGAGCGGCCACAGACTCAAGCACTATGTCAAATCATAGCCGGGAACATGCCGCCCCCTTACGTGCCGCCGTTTAAGCCGGTATTCATGTGGCCTTCGTTCAGTACCGCCTTTAGCTCGGTTGAAGAGAGTAGTACTTTCTCCAACGTAGAGCTTGTGGGGGAAAAACATGGATAGAAGATCAACAAACAATGATCTATATTTACGTTTGGCAATTTTTGGAGAGGAAGAACTGAAATGGAAGACAAATGATTATCCAATATCTATGTGCATAAAACCATTTTGTACAAAAAAAAAAGGTCGGCGATGAGTGGTCGCAATATTTTCTCTGCGACACCTGGAGATCATACTGCTCTAAATATGTAATAGTTGCAGTTCATTAATTAATTTCTTAATTTCTTTTGTACTTACTCAACACCTAAATTTAAGCCGGTCTAATGAGTTTTCGTCGTCGTCGGCGCAATGTCAATTTGCGTTGGGTCTTAATCAATCCCATGGAGTGGATTCTAAAAAAATAAAATTGATCAAGTTTTGATTGACTATTCTATTTTAGATGATTTGCTGATCCCTTTCTTTAAATAATTATTAACACATCCGTACCATCAAGGACTGTATGGTGACCACTAAAGTCAAATGTTCGTTGTACATAGACACCTATACCTATATAGCAGAGTTAGGGAAACGAAAAATAAAAAAAGAAAAGAAAAGAAAAAGAGGGGGTCCAGTAGGAATGTATAAGCTAAGATAAATTGAATTATGGGATGATTTTCGTTTACATATAACAACTTAGCAGGACCAAGTCACAAGCTATATAGGAGCGTTGAAAGTAATATACTTTAAGCCCGTCACCCCTCAACAGCAACCCTTTTGTGCCCGTCGTCTTCTCAATGGGAACATCTCTTTAGAAAAACCTCTCTTTTTCTTTCCCACATGTTCATGTGGGACTATATAATATGGATTTATTTTCAGCAAAACATGTATATAATATAATATAATATAATATAATCCATATGACAATATCGTAATAGAAAGAATGTCAGGCCTCTACGGTGTGCTTATGAGTGGTGCAGGTTCAAAAGGCACCCCCTTTTGCATGTCCTTTTATGTAGTAAAAGCAAGAAAACCGACTCATTTGCTTTGTAAAAGTAATTGAGTAATGACTTCTGTGTCGTAGATTGACAACCCACAAGTGTCATTTGGATTGATGCTGGGTGTAAATATTTTTAAACTGATGGTTATTGCGGGAGACAGGGCTCCATCATGTGTACTTGTTTTGTTCAATAAACAATTAAAAGTGGGTTTAAAACATGGGTTCGAACTAAGTGCTACATGGTTTTCTTAGTAAAATTTAAATCATTACAGTATTTTTAATTTAAATTAGGTTTTCAAAAACACCCTTTTAACGTTATCATAGTTTTACAGGGCAGTAGTTTTAAACAGTACTGCTGACCCAAGTTAATTTTGAGACCCTTTAAATTATCCTTGAAATTGATATTTTGAGTAAGAAATGTTCTTGATAAGTCCTTTTTGGATCCTCTTATTACTTGATTTTGCTTGGTTCTTGATAAGTCTCCTACTCCATTTGATTTCAAAAC
The DNA here is from genome assembly GCA_946598075.1 of Artocarpus hirsutus. Taxonomy (NCBI): domain Eukaryota; kingdom Viridiplantae; phylum Streptophyta; class Magnoliopsida; order Rosales; family Moraceae; genus Artocarpus; species Artocarpus hirsutus. Next base: position 18,742 of record CAMOHE010054127.1, on the reverse strand, counting down.
CAAAAAACTTAGCATGACTAGCACAAGCCGATGATGAACTAAAGTGGGAAAATCCATCTTGCTTAAATATTTATGGCCCGTTTGATTCATAGATTTAAACAGAAAATTAGATTATTATTCACTTTTAATATCTTTATTACGTGGTCTCTCTCTTCTTTTTAGAACTTGACATTTTCCTTGTGCTATATAGTTGCCTCAAATTGATCAGTCTTACAGAAGAACTCTCATTTGCGCCACACTGCCACCCAGAAACTTCTTCGGAGAAAATAATAAAAAAAAAGTGAAACAGCCAAATTCTGTGTGGAATGTTAAGATTGAAATAAAAAAAAAAAAGGAAGAAAAAAGACTTATGCAGATTGCCTTGACGTCAAAAACTGTTTCAGTGAGCAATAATCCTACCGCTGCATTCCTTCAAGCATAAACAAAGTACTAAAAAACATAACACGGGCCCTCTAAAAAAAAATGGAAAATCACTAGAAAAAGTGAAGAAAGATTCTCCACCAGCCAAACAAATAAATTAATAATTAACAAATGTTGAAATGGTCTGCATAAAAACTTCAATTCAAACCCCTCATTCCAATCTAATCAATTTTGTTTCCAACCTTTTTCCATCTGAACGACATTTTAAACGCCAATTGTTTATTGCACCTCTACAATGTTCGTCTTAGGATGAATAAATATCTTGTTACACTTACTTTTTTATATGTCACGTGAAATAGCATTCTTTCAAGAGGACCATAAACAATACTAAAAAGGAAATAAATAGGAGATTCACAAATTAAAGAGAGAAAATATTTATTAACAAACTGTGGCAGATCTATTAAGGGATGAGTGGAGGCTGCTGCCCTCACTGGTTTTTTTCCAAAATAAATTTGGCCTCTCAAAAATCTTAGTCTCTAATTTTTGCCCCTATTGAGATTAAAGATTTTCATAGATGCACCCATTAATTTTTTTTTATTTTTTTGATTTTATTTTTATATTTCTTTTATAAACAACTTTATTCCTTTTACTCATCAGCTATTAAAATATATTTTATAATTTATGTATGTGAGCTTTTATTATTCACTGTATTTTATGGTTCTAAAAAACCTATACTTTATATTTCGAATTGTATCAAATTGACACCTTTACTTCTCAAAGTTGAAAGTTGATTTTAATATGAAAAATATCCAAAGTATCCTCTTATTTTACAGAGTATGAAAAATATCCAAAATATTGTCATATTTTACGATTTTTTCCTCATTCTTTTAGTCTATTAAGAGTATAATCGACCGATGATTGATAAAATGTAAAAATTGAGATCTTTTTTATGATTAAAATTGACCAATGACTGACGAAATGTAAGAATTGAGCATAATTAAGTTTGAAATCTAAAAGTATATACATGATGAATTGCAAAATATAAGGTAGTAATTTTTTATAACCTCAAAACGTAACATTTAAAGATTAAAAAAAAAACAAACTTCGATAGTGGAGTATCCTTATAATTAGATTAAAGTAAAAGGTATGCAAACTAAAATTTCTTTATATAAATTCGATGTTTCAAGACATAACCTGTTGATAGTGTTTTTTGTTTCATATAGTAAAATCTCTATATATATTAGGTAGTTCTTAAAAAATATTGTACTTTAATTTTTTTGTATATTTTTTTGGTTATTTATGTTTGAAAAATAATTAGTACTATCACACTCCCACTGAGATTAGAGGCTAGCTCCACCACTGCTAACAAAGAGTACTATAAATACAAGTTATAATTATAGAATCTGATAAATTACCTCATACTAATACACATAAATAAAGTAAAAATCTATTAATAAAGGTAACTATAAAATAACGAGTAACTTTCCTAGAGAATCCATATTGTTACATTAAGAAGTGAAACATAAAGCGTGATAGTTTTCCGTGCGCTTCCTTGTAGGCAGCAAGTACACTATTGTATACATATAAATAAGAAAAACAATGCTCCTATAGATCCCCCTTCTCTGCCTTTTCATTTCCTTCTCTGCGTTGGTTTGTTATTTGCACACCTTCTCTTCTTTCCTTATAATCATATATAATTACAAATGAGCCAAACTTAGAAAAACCCAAAAAAAAAAAAAAAGGGCCAACTTATAAAAACCCAAAAACATGGTCCTCTCAAGAAGTAAATCCATAATCTTCAGAGTCCTTTGCTTTTCTATGCTCCAATATTCAACCATTAGCACGGCAAGGTCACCCAAAACAAATAACTTCTCATTCAATGAGTTCAAAGAATACAGGAACACAAAATTCTTCAAGTTCACAAACTTCTCCTCCATTGATGGTGGAGCCCTTCCGGACAACGAGAACCAGCCCTTTGGATACTTCAACAAGTCCGGCAGAATCATGTACTACGAACCTTACAAGCTCTGGCGATCCGAAACCGACCGTGACATTGCCTCCTTCAACACCACTTTTGTCATGAACATCTACAGGAACGGGACATGGAATCCTGGTGAACGCTTTGCTTTCCTGATTGCGCCGCAGTTCGACGTCCCCGAGCAGAGCCACGGCCGCTGGCTAGACGTCACCAACGCCTCCACCGATGGAAAATCCGAGAACCGGTTGGTGGCCGTCGAGTTTGACACCGAGAAGCAAGAGTTCAATCCCGACAACAACCACATTGGCCTAAACATCAACTCAGTGAGATCGAAAAGTGTAGCCTCGGTCGACCGATTCAGTTTTCTCATCTCGACGGAGACGAGCACGAACTACGGGTGTGGATCCAATACAATGGCAAGTCCAAAGTGATGGAAGTTTACATGGCAAATAAGAGCGATGAGAGGCCAAAGAAACCGTTCCTCAGAGAGACCATAAACCTGAAGGACCATGTCAGCCAGAGTTCACACTTCGGTTTCGCCGCTTCCACAGGGAATCCCGGGATTCAGTTCAACTGTGTGCTGGAATGGGAGCTACAAGTGGAAGACTTTTCGGGTAAAAATGACGGTAAATGGCGGAAAATTGCTGTTGGGGTTTGTGTTTCAATTTGGTGTCAAGCTTGGAGTTGGTTATGTGAGGAAGAGAAGAAAAGATCTTGATGAAGAATCCAATGTTTTGGGAGCACTGAAGAGGTTTTCCGGAGTGCCAAGGGAGTTCAGATACAAGGATCTCAAGAAGGCCACAAATGATTTCCATGAGAGTATGGTTTTGGGACAAGGTGGATTTGGTGTCGTTTTTAGAGGATTGCTTAGAGATTGGGATGGAAGTAGTAGTAGTTCTGCTTTAAGGAACAATGAAGTTGCTGTGAAGAAATTCTCCAGAGAAAACATCAAAGGCAAGGATGATTTCTTGGCTGAGCTCACAATCATTCACCGCCTTCGCCATAAGCATCTTGTCCGTTTGGTTGGTAAGAATTTCCTTAACCTTCATTATTTTTATTTTTCCCCATGTTTTTATAGTTCCTTTTATTCCATTAAATTATGGAAAGATGTTTTTTTTTTTTAACCAGCATACATAGCGGAATTTTTTTTTAAGAACCACGTCTTGGAGTTTTGAGTCGTTAAATACGCTTTAGTCAGGACACTCACATGTTCATTAAAAGAAATGATTATAGAAGTTTGGTTGGTTACTTGTGTAAGAGAAGAAGAGAATTAGAACTATGTTTGAAAAGATGGTGGGAACCAATGGTTAGAACCATTTTTACTGTAGCATGTGAGAGCTTTATACTGTAGCAATTTTTTTAATTATTACTATAGCATGTAAGAGCTTTACACTGTTTATAACTGAGTTTGTGGTGAAAACCACGGTTTCCACCCCTCAGCCAAACATGTACTAAATCTCAATTGCCATCTGTATTGGGTTTTCATCACGCAGGATCTAGGATGGCTGGTTACTAGCCTTGCTGATTAATCTATTGAATTTAAAAAGGTCAAAACTCTTTATAGTTTGGAACAGACCAAGCCTTAAAATATTTTGCTAATTTATTGATCTACAGTATCTCTTTTATTTTTCCCGAGTTACTCGATTATCTTCTCTTTTTGATTTACTTGCTGTCATCTCATATTTCGCATGCCATCCTCTGCTGAACCGCCAATAAAAACAACACTTTCGAATCAAAATTCATGCTATAGTTTATGATCTAGAATGGAAATACTCACCGGTTAATGTGACATCCCAAAAAAAGTATTAGCAGAAAATGAAATGTTAATTTTGTATTCTATTATCAACAAGACTCTACCATGTACTCAATTAAGTTACCTAATAATGCATAGAGTTTCCACGTTTCAGGTTGGTGCTATGAGAAAGGAAAGCTTTTTCTAGTCTATGATTACATGCCAAACGGAAGCCTTGAGAAACACCTATACTAATCCTCCAACACACTGAAACTGGAGACATCGACACAAGATACTTGTAGGTGTAGCCTCGGCATTACATTACCTTCACAACGACTATGATCAACAGGTGGTTCACCGTGATATCAAAGCCAGCAACGTCTTGCCTGACTCTGACTACAATGCTCGGTTAGGTGATTTTGGCCTTGCACATGCCATAGAGAACGAGAGGAATTCATATGCTGAGCTAGGACTAGCCGGTGTCCCGGGCACAATGGGCTACGTAGCCCCGGAATGCTTCCACACAGGGATGGCTACCCTGGAATCCAATTTGTTTAGCTTTGGTGTGGTGGTGCTCGAGGTGGTATGTGGCAGAAGCCCTGGAGTCAAGCTTCAGCATGAGAAGCACCAGTTCACACTAATTGATTGGGTTTGGATATTGCACCGTGAAGGGCGTATCTTAAAGGCTGTGGATGAGAGGCTTAAAGATGAGAATGTTGTCGAGGAAGTGAACCGGCTTCTGCTTTTGGGGCTGGTGTGCTCGCATCCTGTTGCTAGCGAGAGGGGCCACAAACTCAAGCCATTTGCCAGATTCTAGCCTCGACTCTGCCTCCAACTCATGTGCCTCCTTTCCAGCCCATCTTCACGTGGCCTAACTTGGGCTTGGGCATTGCTTTCAGCTCCATTGAAAGTGATTTTTCAGACATCACATTGTCGTCTTGAACTGTGGGGAAACATAGAATCTAACACTGATTAACTGGGGTTCAGCTCATCCACAGATGAGCTGGTCTTTGAGGTCCTGAGATTGTTGGCTACCCTGCTCGGCACTTGCAATCCTTGTTTCTTGGTTTGGAGTCATTTAAGCCTCCTTTTGAAATTTAAATGGGAGATTTTTAACATCACCCCACTTTGTATTCTTTACAATTAAATGTTGCAATTGGCTTTAATATAATCTGCAGGCTGAGATTAGTAAATATTCAAGAGAGTAGGAGGGAAAAAAAGGAAGGACAAGAACAACTCAGACAATTTCATGGACATTTCATTCACCAAAGAGCAGAAAATAGAACTCTAAAATCTTTAATAACTTCCGCATAAAAATACAATATCTAGATCGAGCCAGCTTCATCTATTGGACCAACCCAAAATCACAAATATATTTTTGATTTACTTCAAATTGAAATACATTCATTCAATCTACAGATTGATCAAAGCTACATTCAAGCAAAAATGAAACAAGGAAAGAAGGGATGTGGCACTAGTACCTTCCTTCAAACCAAACCAAACTTGGCCTGGAACTTCTTTTGATTACAGTTCAGCATTTCATTCAAGCTGCAATCTAGTTTCCTCTGCTTCAAAGCTCTGTGCCGCGATTCCAATCTTTTCTTTAACCCATAGCGGAAGAAATGGGGAAAATGGGTGAGTTCATCAATCTGTCTCCCCATCTCCTCCACCAAAAACCTGATTCTAGGTTCTAAAGAGTTCTGGATGCTCTTGATCAGAATAGGGGGATAACCAGTCACCAGAGTCGCTATTTGCCCATCTCCAAATCCACATCTTTGCAGATAAGCAAAGTTTGGTCTCAGAACCTTGTCCACATCTCTACACAAAACTTCAGGGTAATTCATTGCCACCGACTGAAGACCCGCCTCCGTAAGGCCTATCGACTTCAGGAACTCCGTGGTAGGGCGAAGCCTTTTGTCAACACTATAACCCATTATAAAGGGGTTCTTCACCATCACTTTACCAATCACCCCATCCCTAGAAAGTCCAAGACCAGCAAGAAACTCCACAATCTCAGTCAGCTTTGTCTCAATGCTGTAGCTGATCAGCCTCGGGTTGAGCAAAATCATCTTCCCAAGTTGCTTCTCGGGAATACCCAGTGTCTGAAAGAAGGCCAAAAGTGGGCACAGCTTCTCTTCCACACTATGGGACAGTATTTGAGGGAACTTTGCAATGGCTGAAGCAACTTCTTTGGGCTTTGTGCCAAGGGTGTTGAGACATTCAACAGTTGGAACAAGCTTCTCGTGGAGGCCTAAAGTGAGAATTTTGGGACATTTTGAGATAACAAAAGGCAGCTTTCTCTCCTGAATACCAATGCTTTTCAAGTAAGCCCAGTTCTCAGAGGCGCTCTCTCTTTGCACACCTTCAAGTCGCTTGCATTTCCTCAACATTTCGTTTATACTCTTGTCGTCAAAACCTTTGTCCCTGAAGAACCACATAATTCCATTTTGACTCGTTCCCACTTCCATCACTCACCTGATAAGATTGCTAAATATCAAAACCCCCTTATATTCAGAACCCAAAATAAAAAAAATAAAAAAAATAAACTTTGCAATGCGTGGGTTCAGTAACACATACCTTTGACTTAATCAGAACGGTGATAGGGGTCTAAAGAACAGAACTTTAGCAACGATTAATCATTGTTTTGAGCTCTCCATGATTTGGGAATCGATCGGAGAGACAGAGAGCGATTCTTTGGAGAAGAAAGCTTATCTGATCGTGTTCACTATCCTGGACGAGAGAATTCGCCAAACAGGCCAAAAAAAAAAAAAAAAAAAAAAAAAAACCAAATTAGGCAAGTGGTCTCCAATTTTTTAAATTAAAAATTAGGTTTTTTTTAAACACTAAAACTGTTTCAGTTTTTTTTATAAAAAAAAAAAAATAACTATATCGAAAAAAAGAATCTAAATATGGTGTCTAAAAAAAAACTGAAACTATTTTAATGTCTAAAAAACTAGTTTTATAATACCTAAAAAAAAAAAGGCCATTGACCCAATATTTTTGCCTACTTAAGCCCTTTTTAAAAGTACCTACGGGGTACTTTGACAGAGGGATTTTTGGAAAAAAAATTTTGGATCAATGGTTTTTTTTTTTGATATCACAAAGTTAACTTTTTAGACATTAAAATAGTTCTAGTTTTTTTTTTAGGCCATATTTAGATTCTTCTCTTCGATACAGTTATTTTTTTTTTTTTTGTGAAAAAAATTGAGACAATTTTGATGCTAAAAAAACCCATTTTTTAATTTAAAAAATGAGAGGTCATTTGCTAAATTTTTTTATTTTATTTTTTTTTTGGAGCTTTTTGCCGAATTCTTCCTCTCACAGCAAATATGCCCCAATTCGGAGGTAATCTCTCAAAGCTTATCTTCACCAGAACTCGGAACTTTTTGTCCTGTTCGCTAGTTCGGAACAACTTGCGGAAACTTCGGTTCTTTAGCTCCACCGGAATGGCGACTCCGACGAAACGACAAGCCCAAGCTTTTCTCAGAACTCTCGCGAACGTCCCAGGCCCAACAGACCCCCGTGGGGCCGAGGACCGTTAACTTCCTAGGACGACAGTTTCCTTGATAAATTCAAGCTCGGATTTAATAGCCCCAAGGGCGAAAGGCATGGAAATCTACGGCGAGAAGCGGCTAGGCCGAAACCTCCTCTTCCGCCGTCTCCGCCGCCGCCGCCGCCGCCATAGAACGCGGACGAGATATTCAAGAAGATGAAGGAGACGGGTCTGATTCCCATTGCGGTGGCGATGCTCGACGGGCTTTGCAAGGACGGGCTTGTTCAGGAAGCCATGAAGCTCTTCGGCTTGATGGGAGAGAAGGGAACCATTCCTGAGGTCGTAATATACACGGCCGTGGTCGACGGGTTCTGCAAAGCGCAGAAGCGCGACGACGCGATAAGGATTTTCAGGAAGATGCAGAGCAACGGGATTGATCCCAATGCCTTCAGCTACTCTGTTGATTCAAGGACTGTGCAAGTGTAAGAAGCTCGACGATAGCGTGGGGTTTTGCGTGGAGATGCTGGAGGCCGGGCATTCGCCGAATGTGGCGACGTTTGTGGCGCTGATCGATGGGTTGTGTGAGGAAAAGGGTGTTGACGAAGCTCAAGGGGTTATTGGGAAGTTAAGAGAGAAAGGGTTCTTGCTTAATGAGAAGGCTGTGAGGGAGTTTTTGGATAAGAAGGCGGCGTTTTCGCCGTTGGTGTGGGAAGCGGTTTTCGGGAAGAAGATGTCGCAGAGATTGTTTTGAGTCTCCTTCTCACATGTAAGGTTCAGAAGGAGCTTTTGTGTCTCTGATTTTCCTTTTTTTTTTATTACCTGTCTAGGTTTACTCTTTACTTTTGCCTTGTGTAAATGATGACGATTTCTGAGGTATTTTTTTTTAATACTAAATAATAATCTGTTTGATTAAGAGGGCAAGAGGAAAACCTTGTTACTTAAAAGGGCTTTTAACACAAACTATGTTTAGTGCAGTTCAAATTCGGTAGGCAGTTGGTGGGTTTAATCATTTGGTACTCCATAATTTGTGATTTGCCTCATTCTAAGAATAGGATTAGTCTCAAGTACAGAGTAAGCATAAACAGAACATGGAATATAACAACTTTGGTGAATGAGAATTGATCCATGGAATTCGTGTTAAAATCTATTGCAATTCATGCATTTTACATAGCTTGCACGAAATCCTGCAAGGCCACGTTTTTTTCATATACTTTCAGGGTATTGTGTGAGCTCTACTTTGTTTAAAAAAAGACGTATGGTTCAAACAAAGAAGCGAAAACGTTTATGTTTCTTCTTCTTTGGTTGGTGAGTTATACTGACCTACGTAGGCTATTTGATTGAGCTTCTTTGGAATTGTATAATAAGAGCGTGCTCGTCTTAAGTTTTGTGAGGCAATCTTTTAAGCTTCTTTGGAATTGTATAATAAGAGCGTGCTCGTCTTAAGTTTTGTGAGGCAATCTTTTATGCTCTGGTTGGTACGACTGAAAAGTTGAGGAAAAAAAACATTGATAGAATTTTAGGATAGAAATTGATAAGATGGGGTGTTTGGTAGAAAAGAAATTAGAATGGAAAGGAAAAGTGGGTGAAAGAAATGATATATAAGTTCCACTAAAATTGATCTCTCTAAATATATGTGAATTTTGTAATGAAAAAGTTTGACAACAATGCAAAGAAAGTAAAGTTATCAATTTGTTCTTCCTTTTTATCAAATTTCAACAAAAAATTTTGGGCGCCAAATTAGAGAATAGCTAATAATATTTAGGCAAAATGATAATTGTATTAATAGTAGTATTTTCATTTGTTTAATTTTTCTTGTGTTACTAAACAAGATAAGATGAAATCATTTTCTTTCCACCTTCACATACCAAACAAGTAAGGAAAAATTGAAATCTTTCCTTTCCTATATTTTTCCATTCATAGTTTTCTCTTCCTTCTTATTTTCTTTCCTTCTTACCAAACAGAGCATTAATGTCAACATAACTATTCTTGGAACTTCACATTAGAACCTTCGAGTCATGCGTAGGGGGTGTTCGCAAGATCTGTCAATCCGTGTGATTTGTTCAATTTAATCTAATCCTTTAGATTGGATTGGATTGGATTATGAAAAATACGGATTTGTTTTGGATTGAGATTTGCCCAATATACAGATTGGATTACAAATTGAATATCTTCTATTTCGTATAATCTGTTAATCCGATATATAAATATATATATAATACTTAAATTTTATATATTAATATATATGTATATATAAATTTTTAAACTAGTATAAATTTCTAAATTAATATATATATATGGACTGGTAGAATTTTTTATAGTTTTATTAAGTTAAAAAAATAAAATACAGCCCAAATAAAGCTTTAATTTACCCTTCATTTCACTCTTCATACCTAAAAAATACAAATAATCCTTAATTTCCTATGCCCTACACACGCTTACTCGAAAGTCTTAAAAATTTCACCTCATGTCATGTTATATATTTTTTTTTTTATTCTTAGTTTTTTTTTTAATTAATTTAAACCCCAATATGTAAATCCGCAGATTTCAATCCGTAGAATCCGTTGCTCGTGGACTGGAATGGATTGAGATTGAGACTCTCACGAATTAGTTTTGAATTAGTAAAATCTCAATCCAATATACACGAATTGACCCCTAATCCATGAATTTCAATCCCTGAACAACCCTAATCATGCTTATTGACTAATAACGTTTCCAACAGTGATCTAGAGCATGTAGGATTCAGAATAAAGATTGGATTGTTGAATGACTGGCCGCTAAAGTTCAGAACTTCCCTGGTGACTAGACATGAACATGGGCGACGGAAGCACGAGCAGGGGCAATGCAGGTTGGTGAAACTGACTTTTCAGGTTGCCAGGAACATTTTGAAACTCAATAGTTATAAAACTATTGTCCATGATAAAAGAGTTGCATATTGAGCTAGGCCTGCCATCGTTTGCCTCGGCGGTTGGTGTTTTCGCTCTACTTATTCGTAGTTTGTCTTTGGCTTTTAGCTCGTTCAATAGCGGCATGATGTTTTCCGACCTTATATGTGTGTTTGTTTTTTCGGTGGTTTTCTCGTCTATCGGTTGCTTTGGTGTGTCCTCTCCCAATTGGAGCTTGCTCATGAAGGTGTTTAATTTCTTTGTAGTTGTGGCCTTTGTGCTACATTGTCATGGTCCATGTCTTAGATGTTTTATCCATAACTATTGAGGGTCTTTTTAACTAACGTAATGTGTGTTTTTTTGTTAGTAAGGCGAGGTGGCTAGTTTATTTGGGCCTTCCCGTTCAGTCGGGCCTCTACCATACACTTCACCTGTAGTTTGTGTGTAATTTGATTGTACTGATGTTTGGTATGTATTACGGATCATATCTTATATTTTAAGGTCAGTCACATTTGTAATCTATTTTGTTGGAGTGAAACTTTACTTTAAAAAAAACTCCTCACTTCACAAAGATAAATTTTCCCTAATAATTCTATTATCGATTTTTTTCTAGATATATGCTTAAAGTTAATGGAGTACTGAAAGTTTTTAGTGATGCTTCATCCTTGCTTTTAATTATGTAATGATAATTACATACATTCACTAAAAATTGTTCGCTCCAAAAGTCACCTAATATAAAATTTACGTACCCCAAAAGTGATTTAAGGTTTTACATACTCCAAAAGTCAAGAAATGTAACACATATCATCTCTTGCTAATTCTCCAGCGTATCTTTTTAAGTTTTATTTTATTTGAATTGTCAAAATCAATATTGTTGCAAATCAAACTATATATTTTTCCCTGCAATTTATACACAGAAAACTCAACTACTTTTTCCTCGTTAAAAAAAAAAAATTCAACAACATTAAAGTTCCTTTGAATAAGCATTACTTATGGAGGACACTAATAGGAGAAAAATCATTACACTTTTATAGGGTGTTCGACAGAAAATAATTCGAACATTTTTTCAGTTATAAATAATATAAAGCTCTCATATATTACAGTAATACTAAAAAAAATCACTACAGTGTAAAATTCTCATATACTACAATAAAAACAATTTTAATCGATGGTTTTAACTATTCTGCGAAACCCTCTATTAATCATCTCAAGTATTGCCACCCTGCACATACATGTGGAGGCTGGCGCGAATTCTCCTAATTTCTTTTCACTACAATCTCCTAATTATCGTACTTTTTTTCTTACTCCTTCCGAGGGCAACGATAATTCTACAAAACTTCCTGAAGAAATTGTAGCAAAAGGCAGAGAGAAGGCTCATAGTGCGTGCCTAAAACATCTACAGAATAAGAAATTATACTTGCAATGTTTGACTGAACAATATAGATTATGCACAGAAGAATATCGCCGCGATCACCACAATTGATCTACTGAATATAAATGTATTGTAAGCTGTAAATTTTTCTCTCTGTTTGATATATATGTGGAATGTTTATCTTTTTATACAATCTGTTTTAAATTAATTTAAATACTATATATTAAGTTTTTGATTTCATCGAATCTATATTTTTGGATTAGATTTAATATATAAATATATTCCTTACCTCTCAGTCAATAGGTAATTTTGGCTTTTAAAATAACCAAATTACATTTAACTAAAAAAATTAAAATTTTATTAAAAAAGACAAAAACAAAACAAAAACATACAAAACACTCATTTTTTATGTTATCGTATAAATTTTTAAACTAAAAAAAACTACATTTTTTTAAGTTTTAAAAGATATTATTTTTTAATTTGAAGGTATTTTGGGCTAATTTTCTTATATCAAAATTAAAGATTGATTAAGAAAAGATATAAATATATGTGCTGAATCTAATTTGAAGATATGCATTCGATAAGGTCAATAAACGAAGGTATACTATTTAAATAAACCTAAAATACAATGTATAAAAGGGTTTAATAACCCTATATATATAGTAGTTCTTGATACTTTCGCTCGCTTAAGATATTTATTATAATGTATAATGCCTTGAAAATTTAGACTTGTTCTTGTAACACTTTTCTTTATGATGTCATGAGATATCACTGAATGGCTTTGAGATTCATAGTTTTTTTGGTAGGGGAGAAAAGGAGAGAACGGAAGGACGAGGAATTTTAAATTCTTCATAGAACAGTAATTTTAATCTCTCCAAATATAAAGATATTAAATAGAGAATTCATACCAATAAGCACAATAACCTTTTTTTGTTTCCAATTTTCCTCATGTAGGTAATGTTTCTTTTTTTTTTTTCCTTTTACCAGACACAACCTTGATTTTTTTTTTAATGTTTTGACAACATTTTGGTTTAAAACATGGTAACATGTAAAAGTTTTACATTATAGTTTATTTTTACTTTATACAGTAATATTAGAACTTTTTGGTAGAACTTTGTTCTTAAATTATGCGTTTGGCAACGTTGGTTCAAGCCAATGATTTGAACTATTACTGTGTAAACTCTCACTTACTATTGTGTAAAGAAAAGATAAACTACAATATAAAATTCTTACAAAAATATTTTGAAGTAAAATGATTCAAACTAGTTTAAACCAATGTTGTCAAACATTAATTTAAGATGACTTACTAGTTACTAGATAATATATAAACACGTTTTAAGATGATTTAAAAGCCAAGATTCAAAATAAAATAAAAGTTACGGACTGTAAATTTTAATTCTGAATTTTTTTTCCTAACCGTGTATCGCATAAGTATTAATTCCACCGCTGCATCACGTGCATGGATTTGCCTGTTTTGCGTACATACGCTTTTACGATTAGACACTGCCAACCCAAATCCCTTTGCCCAGTGCAGCCGTGGTGCCAAGCCTTCTCGGAAAGTCGGGAACTTGGGATGATTTGATTTTGACAGTCCCAAACACTCCATAAAATCGCCCGTCCAAATTCGACACTCGACACTGCCCAAAAGGGGCAGGCGCGGCTTTCCGGTGAGTACTCCGCCTGTTGTGCCCACCACGTGGTCGGTCATTCTTTAATTTATTTCAAGTCTATTATTATTATTATAGAAATAATGGACTTTAATAATTAAACATTTGCAAATTACAATAATAATATACATCTCCTTTTGAACACAACATTTGGATGCATATTGGAAGCTATCTCTTTGTTTAAATGGCAAGCACAACTCACGCAGAGGAATTCTCAATGCCCTATAAGATTTTTGTGATTTGGTCGGCCTATTCTGTTTTTTGTTTTTTGTTTTTTATTTATTTCTTGTTCTTGTTTAAGTAGTCAAACATGGACTAGAGCAACTGTCCCACAAATGCAGGGTAGTTGCTCCTTCTGTGTTTCTTTCTTCATTTTTTTCCTAGTTTTAGTTGAAGACATTTATGTTTCAATTATAGCCTAATAATTTGGATTACGTTGGCTTATGGTAAGCATATAGCAGCACATGTGATTTGATTATAATTATTACCATTATTTAAAGGAGTGGGGTAAGATATTTGACTTTAGGTATGGATTTATAACTAAGCTATGCATGGACCTATGGACAAGTGTAAAAACATATTAAGAGCATATCTAATGTAATAACAAATTATAGCATTTGAATACGGTAATCATTCTCCAATATATTGATATTTTTAATGTTAAATTTGACGTATGCTTTATTTGATATTAAATTTGACACCAAATATAATATATTCTAAATTATTCTTTTAATCATTACAATATTTACATTTTTAAATTGTTTTAAGTTTAAAACTTTACTCCACAACTTTCAAAACTTATGATAAAAAGTAAATGCACATTAGATCGCAGAATTAAAAACACATATTAAATATACTTTTTTTTTTTTTGTGCCTATAAAACATTGACAATGTGACATTGATTTTGGCATATAAAACATTGACAGTGACGATGTTCTAACATGCAAATATTGATTTTGTTTCTAACACAGCCATCATGTGATCCTGGAACTTACAATATACCATTATTTGGTATGTTACTATGCATTAAATCGTTAATAATAATTTGAAACAGTATGCAAACAGGATCTACTACTTATCCATACCAATGATAATGCCCCATTATTATAAATCGGCTGCTTTATTATGCGTCATTTCTCTTTTTGAGATGCTTTACTGGAATAAACAGATTAAGCTATTATTGGAACGAGGAAGTTTTATGTGTGCAAATATTAGGTAACTAGGGCCTAATACATTGAACATGAAAAAGAGAATCTATGCCTAAAAATCACTTCAAGTTTTCGGATTATGTACTTGTAGTTGTGCCCTTAGAGCATCTCACAGAAAAAATATAAACACTCTTTCATAATAATATAACACCTTTTGGCTTTTTTAAACCGTATATCACGTTTTAGTTTACTAAAGTATGCAAGCAAGTTGAGCCCTTAATCAAGGAGCCAATCACGGAGGTTTTAAGCTTAATTGTCTATTTTTGTATTAAATATCATGTTTGATTTTGGAGCAACATCAATGTTGTCAATTATTAAGATAAATTAGGCTCAACTTGAGCCCCAATTAGAGGAGAGAAAAAATTGTCAATTTAGTGAAAGCGTAGACTTTACATCCATCAATCAAATAAATCTCATTCCTTAAACCCTATGTCTATGTGTGGCAAATTAGTGAGGCCACTATGGATCTTCAAAGTATTATTTTCATATCTTTCATATTTTCTTTTGTTTAATTTCAAAACTAAAAAACAAGTTTTTTTTTTTTTTTAACTTGAGATTAGAAGGATTTGAACTTGTTGGATTTTTAATGAGTAAATTTACTGCTAAGCTATACCCGTAATCATCCGATTTTTTTTTTCACCATCATATGTTACCATTTTGATATGGTTGTTCTCGGGAGAAGTGAATTCAATGCTAAATAATGCAACTACATATAAATGCTTCAAGAATACAATCAAAATGGAAAATAATTAAAGGGATAAGAATAAGAGAGGCGTTGTTCAAAGGCTGGCAGCAACAGCTTTAGATCATTAATTTTCCGAAACCTTAATCTTCCTGCATCCATTTCAAAGTTGGCGTGATATTACCATATTTAAGGTTGTGTTTATTTATATTAAAAGACCTTATGTTTATTTATGTTTAATAATTGAACTAGGAGGATGTGGGGTCGGCGCCGGCCCAGCAGCCTCCCCGGTTTCAAAGTCCAAGGACGATTGTTGCATATAAAATCATTACTATTAACAATAAAATATTATCATTCTCCCGTATGAAGTTACAATTTTTCAACATTTAATATTCATTAATAATTAAAAAAAAATATGTACTTTTTCTTATGAAAAGCCCCAGACCCACCAAAAGTCAAATACGTGATTTTAACTTAGTTTTGAAATTAAGGAACATCAATTTGACTCTCTCTCACAAAGCCTCCTAAGCCTCCTAATTTTCTCTATAAAAAGGAAGGCTTTTCCCTTTATTTCTCTCATGGCAATTCCCTAGTTCAATTTCTCATCTGCCACTCACCCAAAAAAAAAAAAAAAAGATTTAATTAGAGGGCAAAAAAAGTAAAGGAAGAAAAAGAAAAATGATTTGCTTAGTGTTTTCACAGTCTCGTTTTTGCGTTGCAACCCTAGTTTTCTACACTTGCATTTGGATCCCACTTTTCGAACTCAAGAAAGCTCTCACTAACCTACTTGGAATGGTCTTCCTCTTTTTCTTCACTTATCAAGATCAGCAGCCATCATTCACGGATATGATCACCTCCAACACTACTGCTGATCAGCCATGGCTTCCCGTCTCTCGGTTCGTTGACTTACCACAGCGCGGCAGGAGGAGCTGCAGGCAGATCATGGAAGAGACTTGCTCAATCTGCTTGGCTGAGTTTGAGGAACAGGATGCGGTCAGCCAACTGTCCAAATGTGGTCATGTTTTCCACATGAACTGCATTGAGAAGTGGCTGGACTGCAGCCAGTTCACTTGCCCACTTTGCAGATCTTCTTTCTTGGATGAGGTGAACACTAATTCTTATGAAAAACCATCTCTTGATGAGATTAATCCCTACATCCCTTCTTATCTTGGCTTTTCTTGGCACTAATGTTCATCTAGTCAATGTAATTTTTTTTATTTCTTTTTAGGCTTGTTTTTTGGTTATTTGTGAAAAAAAAATAAAGTATTATTGGTGTCATACTACCTCTATCCTCTTCATCTACGGTCTTAAAAAAATTTTACTAAAAAATAGCACACATCATAAGTCTAACACGGCACAGTCTATTAGCCGAAAAGAGCCTTAAATTGGGTTATGGCGTATCGAATTTTTGAAGCCAAACCAAAAAAAAGGGCATTGTAAAGGCTGTATCATCCATGATACTTTGTTTTGTAGCTTAATTTCTGCAAATTATCCAGGAAGAAAAGAAGGTAATTTTTTTTTTTTTTTATTGATAATCTTGCTTGTGCATATCTAATTTGTTGGTTTCTGATTGATGTATTTACAAGCAAGTGGGAGAAGAGACAAATACAAATATACATTTTTTTTTAAACAATTACGGAAGAAAAACTTCTTATACTAATACTATGTGCGTTTCTGGTATATAGCTGCTGTTTGAGTGGTTTTCATTTTTTTTTTCCTGTTAGTTGATAATTTTTCATAATTATATGCAATATTAATAGCGTTGAAGAAGAATTTGAATAAAAGATAGTTTGACAATCTTGGGGAAGGCATGGCTGACGTTATATGTTTGTTGATAAGTACAGGAATAAAAGAATTGGGAGGTAAGTCAACGGTGTATAATCAAAAGGCTCTTAAAAAAATTAAAATAAAAAACTAATTCTGCCTCCATCATAATCCAATTGAGCCATGCTTGTTTGATACATCTGACAAGGTCATAAAAAAAAAACTGATAAAAGCATCCATGAACCAATACCATTACCTTTCATAAGGCTTTTGAGAAATACGATTAGAGCTGAAATTTTTGAACTGAAAACTGTAATATGCGAGAGTTTTATATAATAGCTCACTTTTTCTTATCACTGTAACATGTAAAAGTTTTACACTGTAACAACTAAACGTTTTGATTAAAACTGATTTTGCTAGACACACTTTTAATTTTAAAATTGAATGTATACATAATTAATATTGCTTTACAGGAATACAAGCGTGTTCGTTCTTTTTCTTCTTTTTTTTTTTTTTTTTTTTTAACAATCTTTTGCCCATTTCTTTAAGAATTAATAAATATCATGTACAGTCACAAATGGAAGGATAATCCATGTGAGGACTTGGAAGGTGCACGAATGTTTCAGTCATGTAGGTCGGTTCTGAGCTCAAGATCATGACACAACAGAATTTTTCTATCTAAAATATCATTATGGCTTCTGAAATGGCACGATTTGTAATTAGTTAGGGTAAACACATGTGCCATTTTTCACTTCAAAGAAAAAAACATGGGCCATTTTTTCTATAAATTAATCCTTCACATTAACTTTTGTCATAAGAGCCAAGAGCCTAACATTAACAGGACCAATATATAAAATGATTAATTTTGTTTTCGAATGCCCCTTTTGCAACATTGTTATAAATAATATTACTCATAACCTATGACCTATGTTTATGTTACCATGTTTGGACTATTGGTTTGTCACGCCCTGGAGTACGGGAGGTGACGTGGTGGTTTATTTAAATGAATTAAGTAAAGATTTAGTTAAAAATAAGGTTTTAGAAGGAAATTTATGAATAAAAAGGGGGATAATTTTAAAATCTTTTGAATAAATAAGTTAAAGAAATAAATGAATCATCATAATAATTAAACAGATAGAAATAACATTAAAATAATTAAATATGGGGTGGAACGCGTATGAGTCCCACTAGCCCACATATTGTGCACACACATATAGTACTGACAATATTATGATACAACCACAGTCCAGAATAAAAGAGAAGTTTAAGTCTTACATGCCTTGAATGATAAATTAACCTACCAAATACTTCTACTGATCGTAAGCCCGGTTGGCGGACTCTTCTCCAAACCTATGCTGATATCCACCTAGGGTTAAGATTTTAAAACAGATAAAATGTGAGCGAAAGGCTCAGTAGGACTACATTTAGAAAATTATTCAATTTTAAAGAAATTACGTAAATTAAATAAGCATCTGAAAATGTACTGGTACGATTAACAAATAAATAATCAATTGCGAATTTAAATAAAATATAATCTCACCAAAATAATTCGAATTAATCAATCAAAGGGTACCACTTTTCTTTCCTGGGCAAACCATACATAA
>CAMOHE010054126.1:8494-42849 GCA_946598075.1 Artocarpus hirsutus | reverse complement strand
GTTAATTATTGTTTCAAATGTCGTTAATGATATCTTTGTTGGAGATGTTGTTGTATGTACTTTTTAACGACATTTAAAAACTACATATTGTAAATAATATGTCGTCAAATGTAGTTTTTCTTGTAGTGTTCTATCTTGAAGACTTTTTTTTTTAGTATGGTTGCCTCTTGAATTTATCGCATTTAGTAAGTAAATTCTTCAGTTAAAAATTTGACAATCAATTTTTTTAAACTTTAAAATCCGTTACATAACAGGTCCGATTAAACATGACCAATTAAAGATGTCTGTTAAATCATGGACGGTTTTATAGCAAACACATCATGGATAGCTAAAAAGGAGACCATTGTTTATCTTCTTATATTTCTGACCCAAATTTAATTGTTAATCTCAAGTTCAATAAAATTTAGCTCAAATTATCAATTATAATAAAAAAATTGACTAAAAAATTTTGATCTTATAACAATCGAGCTATATCACTCTCAACAAACAACTAGGTCTTTTCAAGTTCGTGACCGCTATGACGCTACATGCAAAGAGGCCTACTTCTAATATTCTATTTCATGAAACGAAAATACAACCGTGTAAAGATAATGTATATAATATAAAAAGTGAGTTGAGCAATTAATGTTTTTTTTTTTTGGGCCATTTTTCAGGGACGATTCGTCCCCCTTTTTTTTGTTATCTTTTTTTTTTTGGCAGAAAAACTATTTTTTTTTCATTTTCTTTCCAATCTTTTTTTTTTTAAATATGTCATC
Source organism: Artocarpus hirsutus (assembly GCA_946598075.1). Taxonomy (NCBI): domain Eukaryota; kingdom Viridiplantae; phylum Streptophyta; class Magnoliopsida; order Rosales; family Moraceae; genus Artocarpus; species Artocarpus hirsutus. The sequence goes on along the minus strand of CAMOHE010054126.1, from coordinate 42,094 downwards.
ATCAATTTTTTCTATTTTTTTTCTTTTACTTCTTCATTACTCTATTGTTTTTTCCCTATCAAAATAACTTCTTTCAAATTTACACTTAATTATTTTACAATTTTATTTTCCATATGTTTATTTAGCATACTTTTTTCTTCTTGTTTGCCCTAATAAAATATGTTGTTGGGTTTTTCTAATAAACCTACTACGACAATTTTTTTCTTCATTGTGGCTTCTTTTAAAAGTTTTTTCACGTCATACCTTGGGCCCTTTTTTAATAAATGTATTCTTTTTAATTTGTTCTTGTTGGGACAATTGAAATACTCTTTTTCTTGCTTTACTCTTATTAACATAATCTCTTTCATATGTGCCCATGCTTAATTTTTTTTATTTTTTTAATATTTTGTAGAAGATCCTATATACTGTCATACTTTTTAAATGTGTTTTTTTTTTGTTTAAATAGTTTTTCCCCCCACATGTTTCTATTGAAATGTATTTTTCAAACTTACTTCTATTTAAATTTTTTTCTTACGTAATCCTTATTATTAAGGATTTGATCTATGATGATACATATTAAAATTTTACAACATACTATATAAAACTATTTTAGTCGTATATTATGCTGTGAAAAAAATAATCGTCCAGATAAAAGGATAGGATTTATGTAGTAGACCAAAATGTCCTCTTGCCATAATGTTCAATATACATATATATATATATATATATGTTCCAAACTTCGAAGCATATAAAGATATAGATAATGAATTATCAAAGACGAAACAGTCAGAGGAGGTTGAAAGTGATGTTTGGTCATGGCCAGTCAAATACGAGCGTTACCTTTCATGGCGGTAAATATGTATGTATCAATGCCTCTGTTCCATTCATCACATAATTGTCCTTTTTTCTTCCCCCCTCTCTCTTTATCTCTCTCTAGCTCCATAGGGAAGTCTAAAGATGGCGAGTTAATTTCTGCCACAAATTCCCATTGCTCTCTCTCTCTCTCACTCTCTTTTCCTCTCTCTTTCTTTGCGATACTGACTGATCATTTATGCTAAACAGACAGCTTGATGTGTTGCTAATGCTAAACCAATTTGCCACAACCGAACTCAACCCACGTGATGTTTCACTGTGTACCTGTTTTGTCATATTATATATGCCTATAAACTAAAGTACTACTATTACTCTTTCAATAGTACTATATATAGCAGAGCCTATATTTCATACATATATAGCTAGGGCTCTGTTACCTCTCTCTCTTTCTCTCTCTCTCTCTTCCTCATTGTGTTCATTCAAAGGAGACCATTAGCTAGTTTAGAGGTGTTCTTATAATTCAGAGTTTCACTTTTTAGGCTAAAAAAAGATCATCAAGAGATAAAACAGCTAGCTATTAGAGATTTATTAAGACTGTAAAAAACTCACTTACCAAACCCAATCTCAGGTGGGCGTGGAACAGTAGTCATATATATTCCCTCTCTCATCAGAATGATTAAGAATGGTACTTAAAGGAGAGATTGGCTTTTTTCAATCTATAGGGCAGTTTTTGGGCTTAAACAGATGTGTATAGATATAAATTTATCCTCTTTGATTTCCTTTTTTTGTTTTTATTTTACTGTTCTTCTATCTTTCTGAAGCAGTTGTTCTGGCCAGTTCAAATCCCACCTTGCAAATCTCTGCAAAATCTTTCTTTTTTTTTTTTTTAAAAAAAAAGCCACTTTTTTTATTGGTTCTTAGAGAGAGGTATGTTTCCCTTGAGCAGCATTTACCAACAATCCCCAGGTCAGAACGCCTCCAAGATTAATGAACATGATTATGATGAAAATCCGAATTCATCAAACGGCCAGGATCCGCATGATGATACTCATGATCATCATCATCAGGTATATGCAAGCTACCTGCCATATTCAAGCCTTCCAGCCATCTTTGAAGATGATGGAATGCTCTTGAGTCACTTGTTGTACTCCCAAGAGCAGCTGATCTTGGCCGGAAATAGTACTACTTCTCATACTAATTCTCAAGCTCACACAGATGAGATCAGCGTTGTGGCTTCAAATCAAGCAGTACTTGATCGTCATTATCATCATCATCATCATTATGATCATCAGATTAATCCCAGTAGTACCCATGAGAACCCTTCAAAAGTAGGGTTTTCAAAGAAGCAAAGAGCAAAAGTAGTACAGGCCAAAATTCCGCGGAGAAGGACCGGAAAGAAGGACAGGCACAGCAAGATCTCGACGGCTCAAGGCCTCAGAGACCGGAGAATGAGGATTTCGCTCCAAATTGCTCGGAAGTTCTTCGATCTCCAGGACATGTTGGGCTTCGACAAGGCGAGCAAGACCATCGAGTGGCTGATCAGCAAGTCGAGGACCGCGATCAAAGAGCTCAAGGCCAAGCAAAGCAGTTCTTCTACTTCCGAGGGAGAAGTCGTGTCGAAAACCGCAAAAAAGCTGGAAGACGTCGACGACGATGACGACGATCGTGATGACGAGTCCTCGATTCGGATGCGTAAAGAGAAAAAGACCAAGAAATTACACAAAGTGATAGCAAGGGAATCAAGGGAGAAGGCGAGAGAAAGGGCAAGGGAGAGGACAAGAGAGAGAATTCTTGAGAAATCAAGAAAAAGCTCCACAACTACTTCCAGTACTGAAGATGCTAACAATATTGACAACACTAGTACTGTGGATTTGGGAAAGTCAAGGGCCAATTCTTCTCTGAAAATGGTGGCTTCAAGTTTTGATCAAGATCAACTTCCAAGAGATGCTGATCAGTTGCTAGATTACTCAATATCAGACCATATTGGACTGTCAATTAGTGGGGCAAATTCCAAGGATGATTTTCTGGGCTTTCCTGGGAACTGGGAAAATAACAATATTATCGACTCTTCCTCAAAATCTCAGTCTTTTTGGCGTAGTACAGTGGCAAACACAAAGTCTGGATTCATAGGAAACGTAAGAGCCCCGAATCCTTGTTCAATTTTCACGACAATCTTATCATCGGACACCGAAGAGCAGGAGCCGCCCTGTAGTTCTTTTTTCCCAGTTGCCACCGCCACTTCAAATGCCGCCCAAAGACAGAACCCTACTTCCATTTTTGTGACCACATCGTCAGACAACCATTTTGAGGAAAACCCTAGCTCAGTCTTCATCGACGCAAATTCAACTGGCCGTAATTATGCCGCCGAGGAGCAAAACCCTAGACCGGTTTTTGTCACCACCACGAATGTTGTTCATCAAGAGCAAAATCCCAGTTCGAATTTCTTCCTTGGTACCGCAAATATCTTTTGCAGTCTCAATTTCTGAACAGAAAAAAAAGAATAAGAAAAAGAAAAAGAAAAATCTCTCGCAAGCTGATGATCAGAGTTAATTTTCTGTTGCCGCTGTTCCTATGAACGGTTAGCAGTTTACGGAACTCAAAAGTGTTGTATTATTTTCTCTCCCTTTTTTTTAGATTACAAGAATTTGGAGCTGTCTTGTAGTCCAATGTCATGATAATATATATTCCGATCTAGTTGCCTTATTTAGTATCGGTGGCTAGTTTTACATATATTTTTTATATGATAAGTATCAATATTGCTAGTTATGATGCAACAACTATTTTAAGGGAAATGACGTCTTTGCTGGATCAGATTGTCCATATATATATATATATATATATATATATATATGATATAGATAAGATAAGATAAGATTGTCCATATTTATTTTTATGATGAAAGATTACATTGTCCATACATATATTTAAACAGAGAGACTTATTTAAAAGTGGACTACCTATATATAATATATAATATAATATAAATAAAGAAAACTGATGAGTTGATGTTAGGTAGTTTTTAGGAAAATTAATCCTTTAAGCATATGCCGATCAGCTTTTTACAGGGTGAGTTGGAAACTGATAAAACTAAACTAATTTCCTTGCCACGCCACTTTCCTACTTATTATTATGTAATGTTAATGCACAAGGTATGTTCTCTGATCATCAGCAGGGTTGGGAAGCAGGACTACCATAGCAAGCATCAAAATGATGACGACGACGACGGTGTGTGTGTGTGTATATATATATCAATAAATATTCATTTTAATTTCATATCTTTGAGGAAAGCTTCTATAGGAGAGTTAAATATATATTGATTCAAATATTTGTATGCAAGTTTTTGGCAGGGACGGAATCATCATGTTCCTGGCTATATAAGGGTGCAGCAAGAGCACCGGAAAGCTTGCTAAGTCCTCAGTACTAAACCAGGTATTGATCAGTATACCTTAAGAAATTATTATCAAATAGACATGGTAAAAATAGAATTACAAACAGACACACATGGATTGAGTCTTTAAGGGCATAAATCATTTCATAATTGACATTTAATGAGGTCTAGATCCTTTTTCAGTAGTATAAGCTCATATTTATAGATGCCCAAATGTAATGATGAGCGACAGAAGCTATTCTCTTGTTTCTTATATCATCCAGCCATCCAAGAAGAAGTTATGCAAGTTATGAGAGTGAACCAGACCTCAAATTTCTCTTTTCTTTTTGATCTCTATAAACAACATATGCAGGAAAAAGTTCTTGCCTAGCTTAGAGAACCCATGATGCAAGACTCTGCTACCATGCTATGATTAATTACTGCAAACAATGACCTTTGATTCGAAGTATGCATGCAGGTAGATCTATTATCATATATTACAGAATCAGTATTATATGTATAATTGGTTTGTTTTGCCTGGAGTACCTAAGAGCTGCTAATAATTACAGAGTTTGAGCTGGTTCCCTACTTTACAAATCCTATGAAAGCTTCTTGTGTTTTGTACAGTCAACGCGTCGGTTATTAAACTTAGCTAAGACTAGCATCGATAAATTTACTAACCGATTTTTTTTTCAGTTTTGTCACGCGTTTACTGTGTTGGTAAACCTTTATTTTTAGTATTTAATTGTCACGCAATAAAAATATGCATTAGTGGTGATGCTCATACAAGACCGGGTTGTAACAATGAACATTTTTCCTATCAATTTGAATGCCGATATTATCGTGTTGTAAAATATTAAAGTCTGACAAGGTGCGGGGGACTTATGTTAAGAAGTGGAGTTTAAAGCCCGCTTTAATGAATGTTTAGCCTTTAATTTGAGCTGTGGTAATTTGCTGCTTTAGGTCTAATATGGACATATGAAACGATGAACTATGTTACAGTTCCATGCGTCTCTAGCAGGATCAGTATGCGTGGAAAAACATTCGTTGGAGTGGACGCATATATCTTTATGTCAAGAGCCATTAACATAACGCACAGAAAACTAATATGTTTGAAATTAAATCTTATAATTATGCTAGGAGAGAGTTGTGAAATCTGATTTCACTGCACACAGATATATATATATATATATATATGCATGCAGCTAATACCGCAAAATGATTACATAAATATAATAATGCATGCGTTTGTGTGCGTGAATGTACTCTTAGATGATCAATTATTTTTGTTGATCCTATGTATATATAAATTACATTCATGTTTCCATACCTCCGTCAATATATATCATTGAAGAAAGTAGAATAAACCTAAAATCATACAAATACATGCATATATAAAAAGACAAAGTATATCGCAGAGTGCAGGGCTCGTTTAGAAATTTTATCATGAAGGGACACAATGGATAAAGAGGTTAGGACAAAGACAATAATGTTGTTCTCAGACAGGAAAAAAAATGCAGGATGTGTATACATATTGCAATGAGTGAGAAAATGCAAATTTGAATAATGACAACTCAACATCGGAATTCATAAGTTCTTAACTTCAAATGAACATACATGAGCCCTATAGCTTTTGTCTATTACTTTGATCTCAAGACCACTCGTAGGATTTTTAGTTTTGGTTTCTTGACCTGGTCTTCCGATTTCGTGACTATAAACTAAGTGAAAAAGTGAATACGTCAAATCAATCTCTGCATTAATCACTTCCCAAACACTTGAGCGATTCTGGTAAGAGTTGCACGAAAAGTTCAAATTAGTCAAAAAAAAAAAAAATTATTCTTATTTTCACGACGTTATAATCTCACTATTTATAAAACTATACATTTTAATATAAAATATAACATATTTTTTAAACTGAGTCTTATTATTTTATTAGTAATGAGATTATAATCTTTGAGGTTAAATAAAATTTTGTTAGTACGAAAATTATAAATTTTTTGAGGATAAATAAGATTGCTTGTGAGTTAAAAAAGGAATGAATGTACCTGTACTTGCCTTATTATACTTCCATCAATCATCATTACCTTGGTAAGGCGAAGCTATAGTATGAAAAATCATGATAATCAGATAATGTGTACCCAAAAAATCCCATCGTCAAAATCATCAAGTCAAATATATATATATAACAAATATATATATATATATATTTATTTATTTATTTATATTTATATATTTCGTAGACATGCATGTACTTACGATCAAGAATTAATCAATCAAGAAAAAACTTTGTACCTTTTGTTCCTTTACAAGGGCCGCCTTTGGACTTACTTAGCAGGAGATTTCCATTTCCCCCCTACAGTACACATCTATTAAGTTGAATTAGGAAAACAGACTAGATACATGATTTATTTCTAATACATATCAAAGGAAAGGACAATTAAGTGCATAACTCGTCTTTTAGAAATCTAGCCTTTGTTGAAGACGAAAAAGGAAATAAGTGGACTCACCACTTGTTTTTGGTCTCATTATCACATTTTAATATTTTTTGTCTCAGGAAACTTAAACTGTTTTATGATGAAAATCATCTCGAAAATTCAATTAGAATTGTTTATTCCGCTACGGTATAGTGATTCACGATTTGAGGGATATGTTTTGAGTGCTAATACTGATTTTTCTCTGCTCGTTATACAGGGATTTTTTTGCTGTAAGGACTTCATTTTGCGTTAAATTGTGACTTCATTTTGAGTGGAAAAGCCTATTTATTTAAGTACTGTATATTTTGTGTAATATTATTTAGTTATTACCTTCTGTTGGTGATTGTCGCTGTTATTTTGTTGCAGCAACAGGGCAACTCATGCGCGAGCTAGAAAATATTCCTTTTAAATTGGATGACAATGCTAGTTGTATCCTTCATGCATTCTTTTGAATGATGCAATGATTAGTGGCTAGATGCTACAAGTTTTCCTTTAAAGTAGAATAATCATATCAAAATTTGAAAAAAAAATGAAAAACTTAAATAAAGTGATACAAATTTAACTGGTAAAAATAGAGCTATACTAAAAGGGATTTTTTTCCTCATGACAATATAAGGTAAAATTCTCAATTTTAACCATGAAAACAAACTAAATTCTATATTATCACAATATATTTTTTCTTTTCTCATTTTCTACAATATATATATTCTACTAAACTAAAACCCTATTTGGAACTGGGTTTGAGTAAGAACCTTTTGGTTTAAACCGATTTTGTTACAGTATTTTTTCTTATATAATTTGAATTAATATAATGTTCTAAGTTTAAACATTTAGTTTCACTTGGATTCTCAAACATCCTAATAATAATTTTTTATTTTGTAAGTTAACGGCTGATTAGCTAGATTAAAGATAAATTTTTCGTTTCCCTTTCAAATGAGAAGTAAATATTAGCAAGTTATGTTTTCACTAATTTAGTAATATAGTTACCATCTTACCGCAGTGGGGATGGAAAGTGCCTCATTGAAAAATATGGGGTATTTTTCCTAAAAGCCAGAGCAAAATCCATTTCCAATTAAATCAAAGGTGACCGACCGAACTTCATAAAATAGGCAAAAGAACTTCAATATAAACGACGAAGATGTGATTATGTAAAGATATATAGCTATTGATGTCATATAGACACGTGCATACATAGAGGTATAAATGGAGAGTTTCGTAACATCTCCTGGAGATTGCTAAGCCTATGAATCCTAGATTGAGATCGATGTAAACAGGGATAGGGCCACAAAAGTTAGTGAGGGGGTGAGGATGAGAGGTAAAATTAATTTTAGGGGCGAAATATAATTTTAGAGGAGGAGAAATGCAATTTTAAAAGGATATAATATAATTTTTTACAATTTTTGAGATGAATTTTTATAAAATTTCATATATAAATTACAAGAAAAAAAAAGTTCAAAAAGACAATCACCTACTCTCGTCCTTATGTGGCTCCGTCTCTAGATATAGGCATCAATTTTCTATAAGATGTTGAGAGTAATCCATGGTTGACAGGAGTTTTAGATACCCACTTGTGTTGATCATGTTCTACAGAATTTGAGAAATTTCATAGATTAAAAAAGATCTAGAAATCTCAGGATATTCTCATGGTGATAATAAAATGTCCCATGCAATTAGAAAAAATCTAGAGTTTTTAATTATTGAAAACCTTATTACAAATAGATGAAAATATATAGTTGTTTGAAAGAAGGGTTCAAATCAACGATTTAAACTTTTTTTTGTTCAAAATACTGTAATTACGTTTTACTTTACACTGTAAATACTAGAGTTTTACATTGTAGACTTATAGTTCAAATTTAAGAGTTTGAATTGATATACCAAACCGAAGGGTAATTGTTCAATAATTTATTCACACACTCAGAAATTCACAATTCACCCAACCAATGTTACACTCTTCAAGCTATCCTAAATTTCTGTCTATGAGTCACGTGTTTCTATTAGCACATAAAGAACTATGAGATTCCGCTAGATGATTTTATAGTTCACAACATTCATTTAAATTCAAATTTTAATTCAGATTTTTGTTAACATTTTACCTACATATCTAAATATCAGTTTCGATATCAGGTTAAAATACTCAATATTTTTATATTCAAATTAAAAAAGTTCAAATCAATATAATTTAACAACTAAATCGGATACCTAGGTAATTGCTTAAGCAGAGCTGTAGGGCTTAAAACTTTCTCAAATGTGTAAGATATAAAGCTACACAAATCTAATTATGTGATCGTCTATTCTACGTAGAGAAAGTCTATTACGCGCATTAAAGTTTGTTTACAAAGGTTTTATATGTAGTATTTTTCAAGTTTTAAGTCATGAGCGGAATATCGGAGTAAGCAGATGTTGAAATTGAATTAGACGCACATCGTGGTAGGGGTAGTTTGGAGCTCCTAGAAAACGTAAAAAGGAAAATTTAGACTTTTATATATTCGAAATAGGCACTTTTTTACTGGAAAGCTTTTTTCTGTCTGCTTCTCTGGAAGATATCTTTTCTTGCGCTTCTTATCATGAATGACCTCACTGACCTATAATTTAACACTGACCTTACTATTTATAAGGTGGTTGACAAGATAATAACAACAATTAATTAGAATTGTTTTTATTATAATATATAAAAGTTTTATATTATAGTGATTTTTTTATTGTTATTATAACATATCATATGAGAGTTTTACACTGTTTATAACTAAAAATATGAGATAAACCATTTTTGTCAAACATAAGATTAAAAAAAACAATCTTATTCAACTCCATGAGTTATAATTTTTTATTAACAAAACAATAAGTCTCGACTTAAATAATATACTACACATTAGACTAGAATAGGATGAAAAGGATTTTTTTAAAAAAAAAAAAAAGAAAAAAAAACTCTTTTACTGATCTGTCGAGAAAAATAAAAAGAAAAAGACAGCTTTTAATTTCCTTGTCGGATCTCTTTTTTTTTTTTTTCCCCTCCTGTGTGTACACTATTCAACATGCAAGGTCGTACAAGAGTTAAGGAAAAATGTAAATGCGAGGCAGGAATATGATTTTTATATGTTTTTCAGTGACCGATTATCAAGAAATTTTGAAAAAAAAAAGCAGCTAAAAGAAGGTGAAAAGTGAAGGTACAGTAATGATACCAGCTGTAGTCTCAGCTGACTAACGATATGAAACAGACAAAGAACTGGCGTTTATAACTATTCGTTGTTAACAGTATATATGCAAAAAAAAAAAAAGACTGTTAAAAGAATGACAACTTTTTTGTCTTTTTATAATCAAAAGGCCAACAACTTTTTTGTTATTACTGTGCATTTTGTATATCTCTCTTACAATTTTTTCTTTAATTGACTATTATGGACATGAAGTCATTTTATGTGGGAGCGGCAAGGAAAAAAAAAGTAGAGGGAATACACCACGTAAGATATATACTAAAAACTTCCTTCTAAAAAAAAAAAAGAAACAGACTAAAAACAAAAGCAGGATCAATATATTGAAACAGCTTGTAAGTGAGTATAACAATTTGAGTATAATTATTTTAGTGTAAATTTTGATAGAAAATAACTGGAGAAGTTATCATAAAAAAACTGCAGTAGTCCTATTGCTAACAATAAATTCTCTTCTCTTAAAAGATATGTTAAAAAAAGAAAATAAAAAATTGACAAATACTTAACTGGTGTATAATTAATGGCTAATCCAGGGCAGATAAAACTATAGCCAAATTAAACTTTCCAGAAAGACGTTTTACTTTTTAACTTTATTGTTTTCCTCTGAGAGAGAAGGATGTATAATCATGTGCGTGTATGTGTATATATGTATACAATATATAATTATGAACAATGAAACAGTCCTCAGAATTAGTCAATTCATATATATAGCAAATATATATTCTTACATATACATGTATATGTTGAGAATTGCAACAAAGATATATACATATATATGTAGGTCCAATATCAACATCCCATAATACAAATAACACAACAGATATCCATGCAATTGTGGGAAATAATGCATGAAAAATTAGGAAACAACGAGCCATTCTACTCTTCCAAGAAAGAAAACCAATAACGTCTAAAAACATATAGTACACAGAGTAATATCTAGAGAGAGAGAGAGAGAGAGGCTAACACAAAGTATCCATATATAGGAATATATAGGATGATTAATAGGTTCTAATACTCACATGAAATGCTTTGCAGATAAGATCAGATGACAACTCTCTCTCTCTCTCTCGGTATCCCAAAATCCCCTCCGGTGGTTCCACCAATATCGGCCAAAGTTGGAGGAGCAAAATAAGGTAGAAGCAAAATGCTATAAAAGCCTATAATGTCTATCTTTATAACAACAAAATGGGCAAACAGTAGTAGTCAAATTAGACTCTTTCCAGAAGAAAAAGCCTTTATTTATTATATCCTTGCACCTGGAAATTTTTTTTAAAAAAGATTAATAAACATCACATCTCACTACATATATGAATATGTATGTATAAGAGAGCTGTATACATTGGATTTGCTTGTCTTTTGACTTGATTGCGTGATCTTACTGCGTTGTTAGGTGGATATAGTTTAGGCTATTGTACTTGAATATATATATATATATAGCCTGTCCGAAAAAGTGCATATATATATATATATATATATTTCTCAAGAGTGGCTTTTTGAATAATTTGCGATCCACGATGAGAACCTAGCTTGCTAGGTGATATAGATATAATAGTTGATCATTATAAAAAAATGAAGATGATGAGAAATTTTCCAGCTGCAAGGGCTAGATATATGGAGAAGAAGACAAAATAAAATTGGATATGGAGAGAATCCAAACAGGATCGAAGAAGAGATCTATGATATCTGTACGTGTTTGTGCAGTGCAACAGCTACTACGTAGGCACACGTACCTTCATTGTACAACTCTCATTTTAGTTACCAGCGATCTTATTTATCCCGCTGCTCACAAAATAAGCCCAATTTAATATTTAATATGTAATATATTTTTTAAATTAAGTCTTATTATTTTATTAATAATAAAATTATAACACAATGGAGGTAAAAATAATTTTTCTTTACTTACCAATGCTTTGCAGTTCTTCATGTTGTTATTATTATTATTATTATTATTATACTTTTTGGGGTTGAAAACCTTTATTATGGTGTGTTTATGCGTAGCGAGTAGAATTTAAAGTAGATTAGATTTGGATGGATGATTTGAAATTAAAGTGAACAACTTGCATTTTCAAGAATTCAAATTGGAGTGATTATCGAAGTTGTTATAAATTTACTTATATATACCTTAAGTCAATTCATGTGTTTTCAATGCAAAAAATAAATTTTATGCCCATATTCATAATAATGTTGATGATGAATTAAAATATTATTCTTGTATTAACATACAAAGTTACTAAATATAAATTGTAATTATATTCTTAGAGAATTAAAACTAAAGCGTCAAAATTGAAATAAACTATTTTCTTCCAATAAAAAATAAGCATTGTATACTTATTTTATCATACAGTTAATAGTAATTTTTTTAAATATATATATATATATATATATATATATATATATAAAACTAGAGAGATGAATGAATCCTCCACTAGAATTTATTAAATAAGAAAAAGAGAACAAAATGAAAAGGACATCAGAAAGAAAGCACAATTATTGACAAAACAAAGTGATTAATATAATATTAAGATAATATAGGTTGATAGTAATATAATATACTATAAATAGTTATAAGAATAGCTCTTATAATATTGAGATAGTAGCAACTAATATAGGTTGTAGTATATATATATATTTTTTATTTTCTTCCTCATTTAAAATTTTTGAAGAAGTTGAAGGTAATATAGTAATTTATTGTATATATACAAATGTGTGTGCATGAAGTTTAGGAGTCCCAAATGGGATTGTGAATTCTTAAACCTAAATCCCTTGATAATCATGGTTCCAAAAATTTTTACGGCGGTAATTTTTTCACAAAATTTAAACTAAAAAACAATTTCAACCATAAAAAAAGTTCTAACTACTTTCTCAAACAGACTATAAATTTATGTAAGGATCATGCAATCTCCTTATATTCTAGAATAAAAATAAATAAACAAACAAGAAATGAATTCTTATTCTTAAAAAAAAATTAATAATCCCAATAGTACTAACAAACCATTTATTGTTTCCATACCCCTTTTAAAAAAGATTAAGTGTTTCCGTATCTTGGTAATATTGTTTTAAACTAAGTGCATATTTTATGTTTTCCAAACTGATATAATACATGCCATAGCCAACAGTAAGCTAGAAGTTTGTGTTTTGTGTTAAAAATTGTCCTCACCACCCAAAACAGTTGTAGCTAGCAGGCTTTTTCGGCTAGTAAATATATTTATTTGTATATATATACCTTTACAGTAACACGCCACCATCAATATACTGCAATTTAGTTGTCGGATCAGAAACAAACAGTTGCATATATAAAACTTGTGCAAATATAACCTTTTTAATCCTGCTTATGTACTATTCAACTAATAATCGATAAAAATCTCTCACTATTTTCAGGAAAACAGGCATGCACCAGTTTTTTCGGGTCAATATTATTTCAAGCCAATTTTTGAGACTCCAATCTGTGTTTGCTTTTCAATGTTTGTTACAGTCTTTTTTCACGGCTCGTTGTCCAAGCTGTGATTGTGGAATTCTGTCCAAATATCTTTGTTTCTTTTTGTTGCACCAGTGTTTTATAACCCAAGATCCGACTGCATATATATATATATATATGCAGTATATATGCGCTAACCTATGACAAGAACTATCACTGGGTGTTAAGACATGAGAATTCGACGGTGTTTCATGCATGTTTTATGTGTGTGGTATATATGTATACACCAACATAACACCATATGCTTCGGAAGCGGTAGCTTAGTTTGAATAGGCGGACAATCCTCCTCTTCTATATACTGTGATAAAACCAAATTCTCTTGGAGCTCTATCTAGTGATTTCATCTCTAGTTGACTTGTAGTAGTCTTTTCTTTTAGTACTATCCTCCACTTGTCTAGTGGGATGGTAAGACTGTTCGTTCTTCTCAATAAAGTCTTGAGTTTAAATTAGGGTGAAAACTATCACTAAGTTTGACATGATGGTTAGAACTATTAGTTAGAACTGCAAACACTGTAGCATTGTAAAAATTTTATATTGTAACAACTTTTTTATTTTTACTATACCATGTAAAAGCTTTACATTAATTTTAACTAAAAAATTAATTAAAACCAACTTTATCAAACATGCTATATATATATATATATATATATATATGTGGGCAATTCACCTAGTTAAGAATCCATATACGACACACGAATACCCTCCTCAAAATTATTTGGATATGCTCAGGAGCAGAGCGAGCTAAATTACTATTTCACCCTCAACCTTAGAGCCCCTTGATCGTTATACTTGTTACATTTATTCTACAAAAGAATTCGTGACATTTTTTCTTCTTGTTAGCTCCCACAAAAAGTTTCTAATTTTAATATCTGATAAATGTGAAATAAATTTAATTATACCCCAAGTTCGGACCTTTTAAGTATAATCAATACTACTATGTAAATTCATAAATCTTTGGACTCTTAAACCTGAAAAAATAATTAAACTCTACAAGCTGAGTTCATTTATAACAAGAAAAGAAAGATGCAGATAAACAAAATAAAAGATTGTTTTTATTTTTAGGGAAAAAAAAAAGATTGTTGCATTATAATTATAATTTCAGTTACAAATTATGGTTTAGTTCATGTCCTTCTGTTCGCCAGTAGATATGCACCCTCTATCTCAAGAATCCTTTTTCACAGCAGCGTTTTTGTTTTTGTTTTGTTTTGTCTTGTTTTTTGTTTTTTAGTTTTTTTAAGAGAATTTTACCGAGAAGGTAGAACAAAACAAGATGGGTGCGAGACTGGGTTTTTTTATTTCTTTATTTTTATGGGACATTTCCCGCATTATCTTCTAGTTTTTTATTTTTTATTTATTTGTTGGAGAAAGAAACTGGCGTTAATGGACAGCTTTGCAGAGGAAGAAACGTTTGCGGTGAGCTAAAATTATTTGTTAGTCTACGACTTCCAGAAGTAAAAGTTCAGCTAAAAGCAGCTGAACACGTAGAATGAAAAAATAATTGCTTCCTTTCTTTTCAGCTAAAGCTAATACGTATCTTCTCAGATTGCCAAAATAATTGCTTCCGTTCTTTCCAGCTAAAGCTAGTGAAGTTTCTTTTTTTTTTTATGGGTAAGAGAAACAACACAAACAGAACCAACAAAGCAGAGAAGAACAACCAGCAACCCACAACAGAAAACCAAAGGAAACAAGAAGCCGCAATCAGCAACTAACAAAAGAACAGCTAACCAACCAACAGCTAGCAAAATAGAGGCAAGAAAGAGACTGGAACTTCAACTGCGGAATCAAAAGCATCAGCAGCAGACGCCAAGTCCCATCTGCTCAGCTTGTGAGGCGAGACATTTTCGGTCCTCCGAGTCCAAACAAACACGCAGGAATGGAAAT
This sequence comes from Artocarpus hirsutus, assembly GCA_946598075.1. Taxonomy (NCBI): domain Eukaryota; kingdom Viridiplantae; phylum Streptophyta; class Magnoliopsida; order Rosales; family Moraceae; genus Artocarpus; species Artocarpus hirsutus. Next base: position 26,902 of record CAMOHE010054126.1, on the reverse strand, counting down.
GTCTAGCCAACAACTGAGCTTCGTCCACAACGTTTTCAATCTCCCATCCAACGGCAAGTTGGCCATTAATACCATCCATCAGAAGCTTGGAATCCCCTTCAAAAATAACCTTCTGAAAACCAAGCTCCAAAGCAATGAACATAGCCCACAGCAAGGCTTTAGCCTTCCCAACAACTACCGAACACAGAGATATCTTTTTGGACCACATAACGACAACTCCACCATTCCCACCTAAGGCAACAACAGCCAAAGCCGCTGAACTCGAACTGAAAGAGGTCGGTTTTGAACTTGACAGACCCAACAGGTAGCTGAGCACAAAACCTGGCCCGAGATAGATGAGAGCCAACCTTTGTACAGTTAATTGTAGCCTCGCTACTCAACAAGCAGCTGAATTCCGCAACACAGCGCTGCACTTTATGAATTGAGCGAGAAACATCAGGTGGTCTACCTTCAAAACACCAAGCATTCCTAACAGCCCATATGGCCTCTATAATCCCAGCTCCGAGCAAGTTGAATTTGCCTCTAAAAGCTAACGAAGTACTTACCTCCTCAGATATTGAAATGTCTTTTGTACCAAGATTGTGTGACTGGTACTTTCCCATTCCAACAAATGCAAAAGTAATATACAAACATTCATTGCACACTAATCTAATGAATATGTTCCTCCAAAAAAAAAAATTACTGATTGATATGCTTCCACCTCGGCTACAGCTTCACACAACAATAAGTAAATTTTCTATGTGCATGCTTTATCGATCAGATTGAGCAAGGAAAACAAAAACCACATAGATGTTCAAAAGGTTTACCGCGGTGAAGGGTACCACAGTATCATAATGAACTCTCTTAGTTAGAAATGTCTCGTGGATACCGAAATGCCCTTACGTCGACTTGTTAAAGCAACAGAACCTTTCGACCATGATGACGGCTTGAATCCCCCCATCAGTATGTTAGATGCAGCAGCCGCACTTATTTTCCTTCTCTTGGATTCTAGCTCTTTTCGTTTACAAGACCCGGAAGATCCAGACAGCTCTGAAAATATTGAGGAAGCATTAATCAAAGCTCGTCTGTCCTTTCTATTTTTCTCAAACTTCGAAGAGAACTTCACATGTGCAGCAGCAGCAGAATCTTCTTTGGAGGCTGGAAGGAGTCGTATGCCTAGTCCCATTTTCCTTGAGGCAGACTCTTCTTCCGCAACTCTTTTCTTTTGACCCTGAAATGGACGAGTGTGCAAAATTTTAGCTAATAACTGATATAAGAATGGAGAACGTTCAAAGACTGATAACATGTTTAGTAACATACTCGCAGTTGGGCGCGAAGAGCCTTGTTAAGGATATAGTCATCTGAATGCCGGGCGTCAGAGAATTTCTGCAGCTGTACCAATACTGGCTCTGCTTCTTTCTTCTTCTTCAAATCTTGTTCTTGGTGTTCAAGACGGTAAAATGGATCTGCAAGCTTTCCTCTTTCTGTAACATAAAGCATTCAACCACGTTAGTAATTCAATATGCAAAACATATAGAAGATAGCAAATGTTCATATAACAAAGAGGTGCCATAACAACTCTCTACGTCTTTCTTTCATGGCTCAGATATAAAATAAACTCAAATAAAAACATGTTTGTAAATCTCCGTAAGACGCTTATTGAAAAAATAAACAAGCAAAACCTACCTTCATCAGCAGGAAGAGCAAAAGTTTCTGCATCCTCAATGTCAAAATCCTCGGTCTTTCGTGTGGCACCACTGATAATGACATACTCACAATTCTTTGGATCTGTTTGAATGACAATCTCGTGTTTACAACATGCAGACTTCATGGAAAAACTCCATATCTGGAAGAAAAAAAAAAAATTACTGCTAATACATATGCCAAGGGAAATAAGAAATTTGTAGCTTGTGCATGTACTTGTTTCAAAATCAGAATATCAATGAATAAAAACGTAGTTTCTACAATATGCGATTTGAAATCTAAACTATCAACAAGCAGCTTGCATAAAGTACCTTTGTAGAATAGTAATTTCCCACTTGCTTTTTTTCTGCATTAAAACGAACACCCTTTGCAATCATAGAATTGCATCCACCACACCATATATTGAATGGCATCTCAAACCTGAAATTGAACACAAAATTAGCAATCCAAAGCGGCACTCACATTTTTGTATACTTTTAAAAATCTTCAAATAACATAAACCTCTGCACTTGTCCCCAACATTCACTGCCCGAAATGTTTTAAAGCTATCACTTCGATTACAGAGCAACTCTACAAATAATATGGGAAAATCTATTGGCAAGATTGAAATACAAGGGACCCTCCATGACATACTATCAGCAACTGTAAGAGAAATGACAAAACCACGTACAAGCCCTTCTACTAGTACCTAACAAAAATAAGGGTATGCTTTCTTACCTTATGATCAAAATACCCTGGTCTATTTTTCTTGCCCTCTCCCTCAGAGCATGTTGGCCATGAAATTTGTTCAGAGAACCCTGAAAAAAGAAGCAAGGTAAGGATCCAAAAAGCTGATGAATCATACACTATTCCAACAAAACTATAAAGGAATACTAGAATATAAACATACCTGATTTGGGGTCCATTCTGGGGGATAGTAAAAGTTGTCTGCCCGAGCAGCTGCAAGTGACGACTGTAGAAATCCAATAAAAACAAGTTAAGTAGATTGAATACAATACTTATGAATTCAAAGAGCACCCCCAAAGAGAGAGACAACTGCCCAAGTAACACCTACTTGAAACTGCATTTGATATCAAATTCAAACATGAATCACACATATGAAACAATACAACAATCCTAGTAACAAAAGGGTAATTCACGTAAATAACCATGAGAAAGTCGTTTACAAGAACCAATAAAATGGGAGCCCCTCTGCGTGTAATGTAAAACCATAATTGACAGACGTATAGTGCCACGCAAATGGCAGACAAAATCACCAAAAGTTAATATGATACTGCTTGGGTGTTCCTATCAATTTTTTATATTCATAAATCTTTCCTTTAGTTAACCTGTCATGGTGGGATTTATGAGTAAGTATAGTTTGTTTGATTGCTTCTCAAATTGAATGTCAAGGACTGTAGCCCCCTTTTCAATTTAGAAACTTAGAAATATATCTTAAAGCGTGTGCTAGTAAATTCCTTGGCAGAGTTTGTATCTTCACATTGTTCTAAAAATGTCTTGTTATTTCCAAATATAAGGATCTAGTCCTTCTTCCTCATCGTCTTGAAAACATATTGTAAGATACATAACATTGTATCACAACTAACAAAGAAGCATAAAACTAACGTATGATTCAACAAAATTAGATAACATGAGAAACACAAGAAGAGAGAGGAGAGGCAACAACAATTTTCGTAAGCCTTAAGACTTAATCTGATGCTTCAAAACTACAAATAGCTTCTGCAATTAAGAAATCTGAGCTTTCTGATAGTAACCTTCCAATACCATTATATCATCTCTCTTTAGTTATGCATGCATGTGGCAAATGGAAACCAAAGAATTAGGTGCAGTATCGAAATTGACAGAGAAAATGTAGGCCCAACTATAAAGACAGGCAACCAAATTTAACTTCAAGCTATAATAGTTAACATCAATACAGAAACGTCATAACGATATTACATAACAAAGAACAGCCCTAGTAATCATAATTCACCTAAAAATCTTAAAAGTAACGCCATTAAAACTCTTTTTAACAACAAAATCTCTATGCCCTTTTTTCCTATAAAGTATAAATTTGCCCAATTGCAAACGCCAACCCAAAAAGATACGAACTCTGATTACTGATCTCAAGCTAAACTGATTGAACATACCCTAAATCCTCAATAGTCGTTATTATTATTATTATTATTATTATTATTATTATTATTAAATTTCATCTTAATTCTTCAAACAGCAAAACAGGAATTTAGACAGAATTCATCTCCAGCTAAATAAAAAATACAGAAATTTCACACAATTATTGAGTAAATAACTTCCAAAAATACGAGTCTAATTGATTCAAAAACTGGAAATTTCATAATCATATAGCGTAATTGGGGAAAATACGGGGAAAACAAAGAGAAGAAACCCTAATTGGTGAATGAAGGAAGAGAGGAGAGAGATCGGATTTCACGTACCATTTTCGAGTGCTGCGATTGAAACGATTAGAGATTTCAGAGGTTTCAGAATCTAGGGCGATGAATTTCGCCCTTTTGAAAATAATCTGCTTTCTTTTTTTTCCCTTCCTGGTTCGCTCCTTTCTGGCGCGTTAATTAGCCTTCTCCTTCATATTAATTTGGAGAGTCAGAGACGGTGCCGTTGCGCTTCTGTTATCTTCTGGGCCGGGCTTTGATGCCCATTCAAGCCATTTAGGCCCCATTTTGAATTCAACCCAATTTCTTTTGAGCTTTGCATATTGCGTTAATGAGATAACTGGCCCAATCTTGTTCATTGAATTAAAATGACTCTTAGTAAAAATTTTATAAATGTTTTAAAATAATATCATTAAAATTATTACTATACAATTTATAGTACAATATATAATATTAGTAAGATAATTACTATGTCATTTTAAGATATTTTAAATTTTATGTTAGATTTTAATTTAATAACAATAATTTAGTCACGTATTTTAATTTTTTCTTACTACATATTTGAGAAAATTTTGGGTCAATTTAAAAAAGAATGCAAATTGTAAGAAACATTCCTTTTTCAAAACTAAATATAGTAAAAAAAGGTTTTGAAAATATTTATGATAAATGCCAAATTTATGATGTAAACAATTTATTTACTTTTTTGTTTACAGCAAATAATTTTGTTTACAAAATAAATAGATTTATAGTGCAAATAATATATTTATCCATTGTTTACAATGTAAATGTTTATTATTCACATAGTAAATAAGTTATTTATATTGTAAATCTAATATTAACTATAAATATATTCAAAACCAGATATTAACTTCAAAAAGTTTCAAAAATCTAACATTTCTCTTATTCTCCTATTTAAAAAATACCTAGCATTGTTTTTCAATCTTACCACGAGAAAGTTTTGAAATACATTACTTTAAAAAGTATAAAGACATAATTGATCACAAGTATTTTAGATTACAATTGGGCAAACTAATGGTATTTTGACCTTTTTAGCTAAAAAAAGTAGTATAAATCAAATAAAAAAAGGTAGAACATAAAAGTGACAACGAAACGGTATACTACTTAATTTACTAGAAAATTTCAATATAGAAGTTAAAATATAACATAATACAAATTCAAATACAACAAAATTTTAAGAACATTTTAAGAATTAAAAATTATTGAAATAATTATTAGAATGACTAAAAATGAAATCATTATGATAATTATTTGAAATCATCGTGACAATTATTAAAATAATAAATTATTATGACAATTACTATGTAATTGCATATTATAAAATGTGATCATTATTATGATAGTACTATGTAATTTTGTTATTTTTAAAATAATTTTAAAATTTTACTTAGTTTCAATTCCACCGCAACAAATTTTACAATATAGTGTTATTTTTACAATCTTTTTTAAGTAAATTTAACAAAAAAAAAATTCTGGTAGCTTTTTGCAACATTTGATATATTTTCGAATTAATGCTAATTTCTTTCGTTATTTGAATTTATGCCACATTTTATTGATTTTTGACTAATTCATTGATATTTCTGATTTCAAAATCTGTGGAATAATTCTCAAGGATCATGTAATAAGACATTTTTATACTCTCGTTTTTAGATTAATGACAATTACAAGTTATTGTCTCTAAAAGCCAATCGCCATTGTGAAAAAAATATAGTCCTCACACTAGAATACTTTCGACAAGGACATAGTAAAAACAGTTGAGATTTTTAGGATATTTTCCATAAACTATTTTGGATTTTAATAGCTTACCTTGAGTTTTCGCCATTGTCAAAAAAAAAAAAAAAATAGTCCTCACACTAACTACTTTCGAAAAGGATAGCGTAAAACCAAGTGGGATTTTTAGCATATTTGCCATGCACTATTTTGGATTATAATAGTTTACCTTGACTTTTTAATTTGAACACTTTACTCTCCATTTGTAAAATTTTGCAATGTTCCCTGATTTTCCGTTGTGTCGGCCAAGATAAAAGTCATCGACCACCTCACTTGTAATTAAAAATGCTCAATGTGTCAATTCAAACCTCAAAACAAATCATTAAAATACAAAGGGAAAGTTAACACCTTGTTTGTTTGACTGGTTTAGTCCCGTTCAGCTTAGCTTGAATAACCATCACAGTTTAAATTGGTGTTTGGTAAAACATTTAATTTGAACTAAATTGACAGTTTAAATTGAAGATGAATTGTCCAACTTTGAATTTAAACCCCTTCCATTCCAACATTTTAAACCAATACTGAATAGTGATTTCACTCTTATATATTTATATTTATAAGTTTACACTATTATTACATATTATTTTTAATTAAATAACTTCTTTTTACATATTTCATTTTTATTCTTTAATTAAATATTTTTTTTGTACTTTAAATTAGAGTTTTTAATACTCATCCAAACACAAATTTAGATTATATATTCTGTTCAAATTAATATTTAACTACACATCCAAACGCTAGTTCGGATTACTGTTTAAAATACACAACTCGGATTTTTCTGTTAAAACAAAAAAAGTTCAAACTAACACAATTCGAACTAATGAACATAAAAACAATTTGAACCAATGAACGAGGCATAAGTTTTTCCTCATGCACTATACGACAAAATACAAAGTTTTTTTGTGTCAATCCCAAAGGGTCTATCCTACTTTGCCCCTAAGATATAAAATATCTCAAAAGAGCCCATTCTTCCTTAGTGCAGTAAAATTTATTCATGTGGCTTTAAGGTAGGATTAACCAAATGAAAAAAGGTTTTTGTGGTGTTCATATGTTGATTTCAGTATATTTCATCGATGGTTACGAGGATTTTGCTGTAAATATATATTGTAATGTCCAAGAGACTGATTGGAAATAAAGTTAGAACTTAAATATTATATCATGTGAGAGCTTCACACTGTAACAAACTTTTACTTCTCACTATAGCATATGAAAGTTTTACACTGTAGCAAGTTAGAACTCAAAGTTTTAACTAACTTACCAAACTAAGCCTAATCGGGCTCTTAGGGAATTTACAGTTTACTTCACTAATCTAACTACCCGCTAGGCATAACTTAGATGTTATTTTTTGTTATCTTTTAACGATAAAAGTATTAATTTGGTCATACCAAGATAAATTTTTAGTCAATTTTGAGATGTATTGAAACTTAGGGACTAAATTTGCTAAAATGACACAATACAAGTTATTTTAACATGATTTACAACAACCCCAATCAATAGTTTTTCCTCCAACAAAAGACTGCCGAATAGGTTCGGGCCTATTATAAAATTCCAAACTACCTCACTTCTCTTTTCTAATTCTATCTCAAATAATGTAACTTATAAGGCTTGTTTAGCAAAGTTTTTGCTTTTACTTTCAGTTAATGGAAGAAGAGAAGTAAAAGTTATGCCTTTTAATAAATGTTTAGAACAATATTTTTAAAAGAGCTTAACAGATCAAAATGATTTCAAAATTTCCTAAGAAACAATAAAAAAAAGGTTAAATTGAAGTTCAAAATGTCCTACTTTAAATTATGATACAAGTTTTAAAGTCTATTTATTAGCTTTCATCAAAGAAAGTTAAATTTCTTTTGATAAATAATTCAAAATACTTTTATAAGTAGCTTTTAGATTCAAGAATCCAACGGTAGATTTCAAAAAGCTCTGCCAAACAAGTCTAGAGTTTAAACGGCTCGTTCTCTGTTTTTTGGGGAATGCCACATTGATGAGAACGTTGTGCTCATTAATAAGGCACCATTTCTTTTTCTTTTTTCTTTTAACTATTTGATTTAAATTCAATGTTCCAAAATCACCTTCTAATAGTAACAAAAATAAGACTACCCACATATGATAGCAACCATTTTAATCAGAAAATAAATAAAAAATACTCTAAAATTATTATACAAGACTTTAACAATTCAAGGCAAAAAAAAAAAAAAAATTTCCCGACGACCATTGTCAATGCCAACCACTCAAAGCTTGATTTGTGGCAGTTGTGGTGCCACAGTAGCGAGGTCATGAACAACCTATCAAAGAAATCATGACTTAGTTTGCGGCCTCAAGTTTTTCTGATCTCCATGTCTCGACAAGATCTGGATGACGGATGGGAAGCTAGGGGCAGCGCGGTTAAACCATTGGACTGGGGGTTGAATTCAACAAGATCTAGACCCATGGAGGCAGCTTGCAATGGAATCATGATAAAGTCGTGATTCATGTCTTCCACTTAGGAGCTCACGAAGGAAATGCAATAGGGTCGCAAGGGGTATGGGGGTACGACCCACAACTTCTACCCATGAGCTCTCAAACCTCGACGACTTTTGCCTCCCCCTCGGCAACATTAACTGGGGAGGAATCTAACATCTTGCCTTTGGAATCACAACACTTAAGTGTTTTTGAAGTTCCTCCAAAGTTATATCATCTCTCCGATGGAGAAGTTTCTTTCTATAATTATTCCAACTTTGGGATAATTTAGCAATAATAGCCCCAACTTGGAATGATTCAGAAATTTCTACCTTCAACTCATATGGCTTAGTGACAAAAACTTATAATCATGTATTTGTTCTAGAACATACTTTGAATCAACCATAGTGAATTTGAAAAATTTTAGAAGTAGGAATTTGTTCGTACCTTCCTTCTTCGTTTTACACTTGTATTCAAGAGTGTGTCATATCTTCACTGGAGACTTTATTAAGTTGTAGAGATCATAGAACATATCAGAGAAAGTATTAAGAATGTGACCCCAACACATCACTTAATTGTCTTGGCGCTTCTTCCTAGCAACCTTAACTGTGTCGGAATCATCCTCCTTTGATTCCGAAAGTGGCTTTAACTTCGAATGAAGCACATAAGTGATTTTGAGGATAGTGAGAAGGAAGAACAGTTTTCCCTTTAAGTGAGTGAAATTTGTGCCATCGAAATAATTAAGTTGAACTCTGGAATTGAGAAAAGATGCCATATTTTTGTCAATGTCTATCATAATAGACCAAAACCTTTAATATTGTTAGAGAATTTGTGTATGGAGAAAAATAATGGAGGTTGAATTTCTGGAAAATGGAGAAAGGTTTAAGGTGTATAGGAATACTTTTCTTAAAGATTTTATTTGTTCTCACCTCTCAAAGTTTGCTAACTTGTTTTTATGATAAATTACCTATAAGATACAACAAATCATTAAACATAATATCTAGCGATAATATTGTATTCCATAACAATAGATGAAATCTATAGATTTTTTGGAGCATATATAATGACATAGGTGCCATTTCATGAATAGACATGACTCGTTCAATTCATACAACTTTTTATATAAAAGTATCTCTTTATTTGTACAGGTATATATTCATATATCAACATAACTATTACAAAGGATACGTCTATCGCTAATAAGTGTTCAGATTTGTATGAAAACATACAACCAATGCATATACTTGTTCGAAACAACTCAAAGAACACATCATTTAAACATGCATCAATTTAAATTGGCGCCGCAGTGCCAGCTTTTGGGCATCGAGGCTTGGGATCTCTACCCCTCTAAGTGCTATTTGCACTTTCTAGTGCCATGGCCTCAAATTTGAGCGTCGTTGCACTTTGATCTAATGTCAAACACATTATTAAAAATTTACATTTTCATTCATACAAATGTGATCTTTGATCTCTAATATATGAAAGAGACATATTGCAATCTCTTTAATATAATCAAGAATAGTTCACTTACCATATGCAAATCACTTTTATTTAAAATCAGAGTTATTTCTCTAATGCCTTTGAGAATATATATTTGTCATACTTTGGCCCCCAACATCTAGATTAAGAAGTCTAGATGTTTTTGAAGCATACATTTTTTTAGTCCCTTTGTTAATAAAATGTCTATTAAAAAAAGTATAATAGGAAAAAAATAGTTCTAGGCTGCACAATCTAGTTTTATATTTTTGGTTTAGTCATTTATTAGAACTTCTTTGTCAATTTTTTTTTTCTTGGATAGAGATAGATGGCCTTTTTAACAAAATGATCATGCTTTTTTTAAATTAGAGAAACAACTCATCTTTATTAATTATAAAGTCAAAATGACAAAAATAATATTCACAGATTATTAATTAAAGTATAATAGATTAATAATAAATTCTTGTACATCAATGATAAACGTAATACATTAGTGATATAATGTACTACATCAACGATAAACCTAAGTATATCAATGATAAACGGTGATATGTTAATGATACAAAACCTATTATATTAGTGATAAACCTTAATACATCACTAATAAACCTCAATATATCAGTGATAAGAACAAACCCTAACAAAAAAAAAACTAATCCCTCGCATTCTCTCTCCTTTCTCTCTCTTTCCTTCTACTATCATCGCCGAACCCAGACCTACCACCAGAGATCTCTGCACGAACAAAGTCGTGTGTAGATCGTCAACATCGTTTGTCGTCTTCCTCATAGTCGCTGGAGTTGTCACTGTCGTTGTTACAGAACAGGTTGCACGGAGGAGGCCGTCATTGTCAACGAAGTCACAGTTGCGAAGAACAACCCATCGCCTGTGTTGCATGAAGGAGCTCGTCATCACTCACCATGGAGAGAGAGAGTTGACTCAGAATCAAGGTCCAAAGGTTGCGACTCGTCCCTCATGATCATTTCCGGAGTGGCATTGCACAAGAATTTCCCCTATGAAGCCGACTTCAACAACACATGGGGAAGTGCAGATTTGGGCATGGTAGTTTCTTTGATAACAGAGAAGAGTAGATCTAGGCAAACTTGGAAGAATGAAGAATAGGGTATAAACTACCAGCCATATCCTAGTTTAGAAAAATTGAGACAAAAATTTTGTTATGAGTGAAGAATGAACCACAACCAAATTTTCTTTTTTTTTTCCTTCACCATTTTCTGTCTCTTGAATTCCTTATGTGTCATCTTTATGTTAAGATTGCATGTGAAAAAGGATATTAACAGAGAAGCCAAAACTACATATTTGAATAACATAAGGGTAATTGGACCTTTAAAAGTATATCAAAAATCAAAATTAAAAAAGTGCATTTATCGTGAAAACCAAAAACAAAATTTCTCATAATAACCAACGAGTATATATAGAAGGTCATAACAAGTTCAAGATCGTATTGTCAAGCATGGAGTAATGCTTGAACTAAGAATGATTCTCTTTTTCTTCAACGAAAAATCATAGTGAAGTGACTTGCCAACTCAGATTTCTTACAATAGTTAAGTGACTTACCAACTCAGATTTTTTACTGTCTAATAAAATGCCCTTTTGTTAATTCCATTTCAAGCAACTGCTGCCCGTAATCTCCTTTTTTTTTCTAACTTTTTTTTTTTAATGAATACTAACAATAGAAAATTTATCCATGAGGGATGAATCAATATTATTACAGCCTTTTTTTTAACTCAAATTGTGAAACAAGAAAATGATGTGTTATTTTCGTTGCTGTTGATTGTATGTCCACTTCTTCAAAAAGTATTTGATATTGCCCCTCACTTTTTTCCATAACTCTTCACGGATGCTTTGTACATGGAGAACGTAGATTGCATATTCCCCACTCTTTTATTTAGTTTCAATTCACTCAAAACAAAGTACCAAGCTTCCTTCCAACCAGGAGAGAGAGAGAGAGAGAGAGAGATTGACGTCCCTACATTCAATTTTTTACCTCTCCTCAAAACATATATTATAATATAATTAACTACAGACATAATCAAAGATACATGATTCAAGGTTTGACAAAGGTTTGACAATTGTTATTATGACCTTTTATAATTCCTTTATTTCTAAGGAACTTATTCATTGGGACATGGCTCTCTCTCTCTCTCTCTCTCAATATCTCTCTCTTAATTCTTCTCTAAGCACGAAATTACTAGCTAAAAAGGTGCATGTAACTCTCAAAATAAAAGGCAAATAAAGACATTTCAAATTACGTCTCCTTCATTTCTTATATATTAGCCCACCATAAAAGATTTCAATCAAGCTGTCAAACTTTAGAAAACAAATATTCTTCCTCTCATATTAAAAACCCTCATATCCAAAATTCCCTCTTGCACTAGTTGGTTTTTCAACCATATGCCTCCTCTTTCTGACCCCCTATCTCCTCCTCCAACTCCTCCATGGCCTTGAAATTTTCTCATCTGCTCTTCTTCATTCTATGGCTCTCTCTTTTCTTCTTGTTGTTTAGCGAATTCTGCAACTTCAAGTCAAAATCCAAATCCAAGCAAAACATCACCAATAATCTCATGACCTCCTATTCTTCGATTTCCAACATTGATCAATACCCCAATTTGATCAGAAGTAGAAAAGTTCTAGCAAGCAGTTTTGATTTCACCCCATTTCTAATTCGTCATCATCAACAACAACAACAACGCAAAAAGCGTCGCCATTCTCCGTCACCACCGGGCATGCTGCAGCCAGTTGAAGCCGGTGATCATGAACATGATGGGAATGAGATTGATCCACGTTACGGTGTTGAAAAGCGCCGAGTCCCAACCGGTCCAAACCCTCTGCATCATTGAAATAATGGGTTCTCATGTGAATATCATCACCAATGCAAAATCAAGAGGATCTTACAGAAAAGAGAAAAATATGGTTAGTGGGAGCTTTTATAATTGCTTTCTATAATGTTCTTTCCAAATGTTTTGCCTTTCTTCAGATAAAACAATTAGCTAGATCAGATTACACATTCCTAATATATTGTTACTATTTTTCTTCTAGATTAAATTTTGGCATCGCAATCTAATACAATTCAATCCAAAAGAAAATGGGATGGAAAGCAAAGACAACAAAACTTGCTACGTGAATATATATGGATGGCTCAACATAGATTCACATAATTATATTGTGATCATAATATATGTACATGTGCGTGTACTTGGTCTCTTTTATAATTAAGGGGAGAGAGTAGTATATTTTTTTAGAGGTTATTACTATTATTTTTTTCAGTGCATTGTTACTATGGTGTAGATACATATCTATGCAATGTTTTATTCATCAATATGCAAATTCACTTTTGACATGTTTTTAGTAAAATTTTCTTCTAGAAAATAATTTGTAGGAAACAAGAATAACTATGACGGCACGGAACATAAATATATATATATATATATATATGTATATATATATAGAAGTTATTTAGACGCACCATTATGACATATATATTAATTGGGGTTGGTTAGTGTGAAAGGCTTTGCTTCCTTTAAAGATTATTAATAAAAGCAGTGTGCATTACACGTGATGGGTTTGGTGCCAAAATGGTGCCAACATGACGTGTTTTTCTTTTGGACACACTGACCCATTTAAATTTAATGTCCCTAATATATGACTAACAATGTTTTTTTTCCCTCAAATTAATTTTTCTTCATCTTCAACCCTAAGACTAGGATGTGACACAATTATTCTATATTTGGCTTTCGAATTATTCAAGAACAATGCACGGTTATTGTCTTCTAGATGATATCGTGTCCGTCATGTGTTTGGAGGAACATCACACTTTCCAAATATTAATTATCACCAAACTTAACTTATTTTTTGTCAATGATATTATATATTACAAAAAGAATAAAGCCGTTAAACATGCCATCATAGGCTTTCAAGTGTCAACTTTATTTTTAGCTTTTTCCTATTTCGAGTTTGATTAACTGCAATATCGTGGGTCTTAATCTGAGACGTCTCTTATTGTAAGGTACATAGTATTAGAGTCACTTTCGGACTTGGTGGATATTAACCTTGCGTGTTTAGTTAGTTCTGGACAATTTCTTTTTAAATTAGTTCCATATAAAATTAAATAAAGAAGATCTATTATTCGATGCTCAGAGGATTTGAAAATCGTAATGGCTGTTTAGCTAGCATCGGAACCTTATATTTAAGAAAATAATTATAGTTATTATAAATAAGAAAGACAAAAGTTATCTTTGTAAATATTTTTTCTCAGCATTGTTGCTAAAATATATTCGAGATTAGACGAAGTCTATTACACAACGTTTTAAAAAAATGTCATCAAATATATTAAAAAATGTTGAACAGAGATTCTGTGTTATGAAAATCTATACATGCACATTAATATAGATGACAATTTCCTGAAAACCGTGGATTGTCCAAAAAAACTACCATTTAATGTCAAAAAATTCAAAAGAAAAGGACAGACTTATTCCAGCTAATATTATTCTTAAATATTTTAAAATTTGTTCTCCTTTTTTTTTTTAATAATTTCTAGCACCCTCTTCTATATATCCCTTCTCTCTTTTCACCACCTCTTAACACTCTCTTTCTCTCTTTATTAATTCTCTCTCCTTCCAAACTTTAAAATTTTTTCTCCTAAATCACCATTCATCTATTCCACTCTTGTCAACCTCTCAACCCCCTCTTTCACTGCCACCACCGCAGCCATGCTCGCCATCACAAGGTGACCTCGTCACCATGTTGCCGCCATCATTGTGACCACTAGAAAAGCTTCAAAAACCTTAAAGCTTTCTTCTTTATGGTTAAGTTTTTTTTTCTTTTTTTAATTTAGGAGTGGAGGGATTCAAACTCTTAACTTTTTGGTGGTGTATGGTATAATTTTACTATTAGGCTATACTTGCAATCATGTAATTAAGTTTTTTTTGGACTTATATGAATTTTTTTTCGCATTAAAGTATTTTTTTGGTTAGATTTTATAGAGAAATTTTGTTTATGGTTTTGGGAATATTTGGATCATAAGTGCATTGATGATTATTATGTAAGAGAATGCGGATTTGTAATAATGATATGGTTTTTTTTTAAAAAAATTATTCATAAACAATTATAGATTTTTCATTTTGTGAAAAATATTGGAAGAAGTTGCTGTTTGAACACAAAATAGTATTCAACTTAAACATTTTTGTTTAAAGAAAAAGACTTAAATCATTGTCAAAAGTTCCACATTTAACAATGATTTTTGCAAAACCCATAGTCTAATGTGTCCTCTTTGGATTCTTGTAGTATTTCTTGTGGATATTAGACAACACTTAAACTGTCATTTTATCTTTTGATAACAACTTTTAATTGTTGTCCTCTGTTCTTTCTATACTGATGAGAATATTTGTAATTATAAGCATCTTTTAATGCGATATGATATCCAAATTGAGCAATGATCACTACGTCAAACAAAAAACTTCTTTGTTATCATAGATATCTCACAACAATTAAAGGTAGACATCACTCTTATATTAAAGGTGAATAGCTATAAATTTTATATGTTCTTATTTATTTAATTTTGCTATGATTTTTGATACTCTTGGTATAATAGAATCAGGGTGCCTAGTTCTCTCAACGCCAGCCAACTCCCAAAATTCCTTTTTTTTTGTTTCTTTTTTTTTTTCATGAAACTTATTATTACATTCCAACTGGCAAAAAATTTAAAGTATTGCCAAGAAAGTTCATATATGACCATGTTCTCAGTTGGTACAACCGTACGTAACTTTGTTGCCAGTTGAAATTTTAATGCGATATGATATCCAAACTGAACAACGAGCACTACGTCAAACAAAAAAATTCTTTTTTATCATACATATTTTGCAGCAATTATTCTTATGTTAAAAGTAAACAACTCTACATTTTGTATGTTCTTATTTGTTTAATTTTTTCTATGATTTTTGTTACTCTCGGTATTATAAAATTAGGGTGCTTAATTCTCTCAACGCTAGCCAACTGCCAAAACAATAATGTACATGTTCCTTTCCTTTTTTTCTTTTTTTTTTTTCCATAAAACTTATTACAACATTCCAATTGGCAACAAATTTAAATTATTGCCAAGAAAGTCCATATATAACCATGTTCTCAGTTTGTACAAGCGTACGTAACCTTGTGATCAATAGCTTAGTTAGATGAATGTTTTTCAATTAATTACAAAGCATGTTTCCAAAAGCAGATGAAAGTACTCAAAATTGGAGATAAAGTAATCCCTTCAGAAAAGAAAGCGGATCATAAAACAATTAAACATACTTGTATTCACCAAATCACCAAAGGCCAACATAGTTAATTTTGCGTACAATATTTTTTCCCTTTCGACATTGGCAATGCTTAATGTCTAACTCTAAACAAACCTTGGGGGCCTGGGGCCAATATGTCCCATCTACACGCTCTGGTTTTATGCTTTTCATTTTTGTTTGCATTTGATGAGTCATATCGTAATCTGATATATTCCACTAAATCTTGATCCCTTAGTTATCAGCACCTAAAATTTGATGTACCAACTTATTAGTTAAGATCATTTTACAAATCAAATAGTGTGGACCTTAGCCTACCATCCACTATATCTGCTGCTCCTCGTGAGGTTGCTCTATATACACACACACCAATTAAACACGCTTCACGCGTGCCTATTAAGCATGTTAACAAAAAAAGAGTAAAAATTGAGAAGAAAAAATAAATATGTATGAAATAGAAGAAT
Organism: Artocarpus hirsutus; assembly: GCA_946598075.1. Classification (NCBI taxonomy): domain Eukaryota; kingdom Viridiplantae; phylum Streptophyta; class Magnoliopsida; order Rosales; family Moraceae; genus Artocarpus; species Artocarpus hirsutus. The sequence goes on along the minus strand of CAMOHE010054126.1, from coordinate 10,384 downwards.
AAGAAAAAACAAATATGTAAGAAAAAAAAAGTAAAAGAATAGGAAAGAAAATGAGAAAAAAGAGAAAGAAAGAAAAAAGAAAATCCTGAAAAAGTTAAAAAAAAAAAAAAGCCAAGCATTTCAAGGGAGAATCCGTTTATATGTTTGTTAAAGATAGAGAGGAAGATATGAAATATAATAAAGCATGCCTAATACTGTGGACCTTGTCCGTTAATAGCGTTGTGTCACGTCCCAAAAGAGCTCTTTTGGGATGTGACAAGTGGTATCAGATCGGGGTACTGCCTGCCTGGTGTGTGGACTCTCCACGGTCCAGTGGGACCCTCAGGGGAGCAGATCAGTGACGGGGGCGTCACGCGATTGGGTGGAGGAGAATGTAACGTACAAAAAGTCCCACATCGGCTAGGTAGAGGACCGAAGAGCAGTACTTTAGTCTTGGGCTGCTCACCTCTCAACAAAAGCTTTTTTGGGACGTGACAGTTGGCTCAAAAATTTCGTCCAGCACTAAAGCACACCCTCAAACTTGTGATTTGGATCAAATGAATATCTAAGATAAAAAAAAAATGTGACGTGAACAACTTGTTGAACACCCAACTCCTTGCAAAAAATAAACCAAAAAAGGTAAGTAAAAATAAGGATACTAGTATAATACCTACAGTAGGCACTTCGGTACTTAAATCAGCAAGCTTCTCTTTAGAATTCAAGAGAGTTTAGTGATGTAAAAGTGCTTGTCTTGGACTCTCGAACGAGAAGACTATAAAAATATGAATAGGAGATAACCGTTAATAAATGGTCAATTAAAATGTTAGCATAAATAAAAAAAACTCGTTGTCCTCTTAATTGAAAGAAATGGTCTGTCTTCTAGGTTTGCAACCGGCCGCTTAGATAATATCTTTTAACTTCAAATATTAAAAACATGTTACGTGTTTAGCAAACCATATAGGAATGAAAAGGAAAATCTAATAAGATTAGAAAGAAAGTAAATTCATTTTATTTCTAATGTTTATTTATTTATTTTATAATATAGTAGGAAACAATCCAAGTCTTTGTTTAGTGTTTATTAAACTTAGAAATGGTAATTACTATTCATATAATTATTAAAATGTCCTTTGACATAACTACATATTCTTTTTGCCTATAACTGAAAGGTATTTTAATAAATTCAAAATTCATTCTCTTTAACTAGGAATCAATAATAGAGTATCTAAGTATTAATATTCCTTGCTCATTCCCTATATTATGTGGGATTCACAAATATCTCATTACTCATTTTATAAGTAAACACGTTTAAAAAGGGAAGAGAATCACTTCTTACTTTCCTTTTTCCTTTAATGCAAAGTAAACATGTTTTAAATGTATTTAACTATGACCATTGCAATTACAATTCGAAGGACGTTTGAGCTCCTTTCTTTGGATGGAGCATAAATCCTCAGTTGCTCCAATTGGAGGAGCATTAGTGCTCGGATGCTCAGCTTGTGCTATGAAAGTCACACCGTTGAATATTATTTTTAGGTAAAATTTATGGTAGGACGGGAATTTTAACCTTACTGTTAAATCATGTTATTTTAATAATTAAATTCACTTTTTAACAATCTAATCCATGATTAGAAATGGTTTGTGCTACGTTTTGTAAATTTTTAACATAAACAATCATATTTAAATTGTTGAAAAATTTATCTAGCACTTAAAATTACAAAACCTACCGATGCAGCTAAAATACCTACCCTTATTTTTATGCTGACAATAATACTCACAACAAATAGTTTTTTTATTGTTACATAATAGATCACCAATAAAAAGGATTTGCCGACTATATATAATTTCTTTTTGCTTACGAAAGATTGATGTACTTTTTTTTTTTTTCTCTCACTAGCTCTTTTTTTTTTTTTTTTT
>CAMOHE010054125.1:60750-98976 GCA_946598075.1 Artocarpus hirsutus | reverse complement strand
AAAATTTTTTTTTTTAACAAAAAAAACCCCCCCCCCCCCCCCCCAAAAAAAAAAAAAAAAAAGGCCACGTAAATTAAAAAAGAAATGCAAATTAACGCGTAAAATTTGGCTGGAAAAGCACTTGGGTTTATATATATTGACGAGTGAAGTGGAAAAGCCCTTTTGGATATGGATTCTAGTCAAGGAAATTTCAACATAAATGGCATGATTTTACCTTTATGTGTTTGTGTTCCCGTTGAGACAAGTATCAATCTTCTGTCTCTCCTTTTTTTTATTTTAATTTAAAGAGAATTATCACAAGTTATCATTCGATAAGGTGTTTCTCTCGGCTGGCAAAGAAGTACCACCATTTGGCTGTGTGTACCATAACTGAATAACTGAATTAAGGAACGAATCTTTTCTACTTTTTCTGCTTTACTTGAATATAAACACTGTGTACGAACTTAAAAATGTTTTAAAAAAGAAGACCCAACACAACTGGCACATTTCTCACCTTCCTCACGAAGGTTCCAAAAAGCCCAAGCCAAAAATTCCAACCCTTTTGCACCCCTATAAATTGCAGGAAGATCAACCAATGGACCTCCCCTTTCTTTCTCCCTTTTTCCCACTTCCTTTCTCAATCTCTCAATCATTTTGATACTTTGTTGATTCTTTCTAGTTTCTTCCTTCAAGAAATTAAAGATTTATACCAAAAAAAAAAAAGAAAAGAAAAAGAAAAAGTTATGGCACGACCAAGAAAAGTCCCACTAGTACTTCTCCTTGGAAGTAACAACAGTGCCTTGGCAGTATCATTTCTTGTCTTGTTGACCATGGTTTGTCGTTGTTCAAGTGTTGGAGTGAACTGGGGAACCATGGCAAGCCACAAACTTCCTCCTGGGAAGGTGGTGAAGATGATGAAGGAAAATGGGTTCACAAAAGTGAAGCTTTTTGAGGCTGATGAGTGGATTTTGGCTGCCCTAATGGGCACTGATATTGAGGTCATGGTGGGAATTCCAAACAGAATGTTGCAAGAGATGAGTGAGGATCCCAAGGTTGCTGCTGATTGGGTTGAGGCCAATGTCACAGGGTATTTGTACACTGGTGGAGTCCATATCAAGTTTAGTCATAATAATTTCCTTAATTACTCTTCCATTCTTTTTTTTTTTCCAAGAAAAACAAAAACCCACTTTCCCTTTGTTTCTTGACTGTCGTTAAGTAAAGGAATTTGACCAACAACCCAAGTAAGAACATTTTTCCTTTTTGGGGTTTTTACTACTGTTTGGTGGGTACATTTCTTGCCTTTCTTTCTTTCTTAATCTGTCCTTTCGACAGAGGAGTCGTTTTCCACATTCTTTATTGTTCAATTTGGGGCTCGGTCATGGCGGGAGATAATTCCATTAATTTTGTCTTTTTCTAGGAATATAATCTCTTTTTGGACCATAGAACCTAAAGAAATTAGTGCTTAGAATCCTATTGCTTCTGAGAGAATAATTTAAACAAATGAATGCAGGAGACAACTTTTCCAAATCAATCTCTTTCTTTGTCAACATATTTGCTCTTTGTTAAGCCCAACTCTCTCTCTCTCTCTTTCTCTCTCTTTCTCCTTGTGCTCTAAAATTGGCGTGTTTTATGTAGGTATGTTGCTGTAGGCAATGAGCCCTTCCTTGAAGCATATAGTGGCACATACACACACACCACATTTCCTGCCCTCAAGAACATCCAACAAGCCCTCAATGATCAAGGTGTTGGGGCAAAGGTCAAAGCCACAGTCCCTTTCAATGCAGACGTCTATTTCTCCCCTGACTCGAACGCCGTCCCATCTGCGGGCGATTTCCGACCCCTAGTCCGTGACATCACCATTGAGATAATCCAGTACCTCCACTCAAATGATGCCCCTTTCACAGTCAACATCTACCCTTTCCTCAGCCTCTACAGCAATGACTACTTCCCTTTAGATTTTGCCTTCTTTGATGGAAATGGAGCAAACTACAAGCCAATAAAAGACGGTGATAGGGTGTACAACAACGTGTTCGACGCGAACTTTGACACCCTCGTTGCCGCCCTAAACAAGGCCGGATTCCCGGACATGAAGATCATAGTTGGAGAAGTCGGTTGGCCAACTGATGGTGACAAAAACGCCAATGTCAAGAATGCGAAGAGGTTCAATCAGGGCATGTTGCAACACGCCCTTAGCGGGAATGGAACCCCGGCGCGGAAAGGGAAAATCGAGGCCTACCTCTTTAGTCTCATTGATGAGAATGCCAAGAGTGTTGAGCCAGGTAACTTTGAGAGGCATTGGGGGATTTATGAGTATGATGGGAAGCCAAAGTATGAGCTAGATTTGTCAGGCTCAAAGAGGAACAAAGGCCTAGTGGCTGTGGATGGTGTGGAATATATGCTAAAAAGGTGGTGTGTTTTGAACCCAGATGCTGAATTCTTGGATGAATTGCCAAATAGCATTGATTATGCTTGTAGCTTGTCAGATTGTACTGCTTTGGGATATGGGTGTTCTTGTAACAATCTGAGTGTACAAGGGAATGCCTCTTATGCTTTCAACATGTATTATCAGTTCAATGGACAGAGTAGTGGGAGCTGTGATTTCTCAGGCTTGGCTGTCGTCACAGATAAAGACCCTTCTGTTGGAGACTGCCAGTTTCTTGTCATGATTTCTCATGGATTTTCACTGCTCAGGGAGAGAGGATTATCTCATTTGGTTTTGGGAATTGTTGGCTTTTTTGTTTTGTTATGATTTGAGCAAATAAAGTGGAGGCCAATAACTTAAGAAAATTGGCATTTATTGTGCTATGTGTAAGTAGAGTTCTTAGTATTGGTTGACTTGTGTCATAAGTTAGATTGCATTTTCCTTTAACATAGAAAGTTTTGGCCTCTATTATATGATGTAGTGCATTCTTGTTCAGGGTTTCTCAAACTAAAATATTCATGACATTTTAAATCGCATTTGCGAAAAACTATATGCTGAACTGTCCAAATTTGGGGGACCTAAAGGATTATCTTTTGGCCCGGTACTCATAATAGGAAAGATGGGTTTTGGTCTTCATCATTGACTTTAAAACATGAGCCTTCCTGAGAGTGAAAAAATGCTTGTAGAAAACAAAGCCTGAAAAATGCCAAGACCGTAAGACGAGTGCTTAAAAAGAAAAGGAAAAAAAAAACCACTTGTATCCCTTTATTTTTTTATGTAAAAGGTGATTTTAGGGACCTTAAGAGCAACCCAAAGCTGAGATATAAAATTTATTTGTTGTATTTTTGTTTTCCAAATTAAACGCATTGATTGCTATCCTTATTGATCCTTGATGTATCGTGTCACAAGAGCACAACTGCAAAAAGGTTCTAAAAAATAATAAAAATTACACAACATGACAGATTATGGAGGCGGAAGGTGAAAAATAGCCGAGTTTGCATAATATCTAAGAAACAAGTACTGAACGACAGCAATTTTCTTATTTTCTTAGCATACCGACAATCAAATAAAGAAAATATTAAATTTGTAAACAAAACAAAATACACACGGTTTTTTTATACAAGCAAAGTGGAAGCAAAGACGGCTTTATGTTTTGGTTAAACGATATCAATCTCCTATATGACAAAACGACAGACGGCTTTTGTTTTGTTCATCTATTTGTTGTTCAGTTCAATTGTTTCGTTACAATATTTTATCTTATAAAATTTTATAAGATAATATGATATCGATTGTCTTAACTAGACAGAGATTAGCATGTCTGCTTTGACATCGCCAGAAAACACCAGAGTCGAGATATGTCGAGGGAGTTCAGGAATGTACTTCAAACCTAGAGTTTAAACCAAAGATTGGAAATTCAAATTTTGTAAAAGACAAAGAATATTGCAGCAAAGTTGATTTGAACCATAACTTCGTGGTTTAAACTAGGTCATATACTAGCTCCTTTATATTGACTTCTCATATTTATAAGTAGAGGGAAAAAAAAACAGGCAAAGAACAAAACACCAATCCTTTCTCATTACACAAACTTATGCACTAATTTTCAGCCAATATTGAACCGAGATTATGGGAGAAAGATTGATTAGCTGATCAGTCAAAATCGTCCCTCATTTTAACCGACATGAGTTGCAAACCAAAAAGGGGTGAACTGTTAAATAATTGCTTTGTAGTTCCCTGTGTGAGTTGGGCAATTGATTTTTGCCTCCCAGTTAATATTTCCCGTATGCTTGCTCTACTTGGTCAGAAATATAAAACCTTTCACTATAGAGCTAGTGCCCAAAGAAACCGTCAAACCGTAATCACTGGTGCGCAAAGAGATTTGTAACCGTCAAACCTCATCCTTTCCCAACGCTGGAGACGTTTTCATGACAACAAGATTCTGGCAGCCTGAAGCTTAGGCAAAACATTGCCTGCATAACAAAAGTCCAGGAAATATGGCCATTACACATCCACATATGTACCGAGGTACAAAAATTTAAACATTTTAAACAGAAATGGTGGTACCTTGTTGGGAGCAACATCCCTGACCCTATGAAATATTGGGTCTTGTATAGAAGCACCCAAGGCAGCCTCAGCCACCTGGGTAATAGTTAGATAAGCAATTTAGACCCAAGTGAAACAAGACGTTGAACGCTACATTTCCATAAGAAATCTGCCTAAATAAAATTCTAATGGATTTTCCTTCCTCCCCATCCACAGAGAAGGTCAAGAAGCTCCTATAAGACGCGATAAAACTTTCAGCACAATGTTTTGTTTCCCCATAAAAATGGTCGACAAACAAGATGTCAGAACATTCATGAAGATCACTTACTGAAAAAATATGTTCTTCGGTTTCATTGGCCCTCATGAAGCAATAGCAGTGAATCCATGGAAGATCTCCTTTCCAATATTTTTTCTGGATTAGGCACCTAAATGCATCTGATGACGATAATAATAATTATATGTTTAAAACAAAAAAAGCAATCAAAGATTACTTCCCACGCCATTCCTTCATATACTTTTCTTTTTTGATAAAAAAAATTCCTTATACTTCAAGCTTGTGAAAAACACTAAATAAAAGGTAGAGATCAAATAATCCAGAAGATGAAAGAAAACTACGTAGAATAAAGCTGTACCTAAAAATTGAAGAGCAGAAGCAGGTAGATTCATTATGATATGATCAACATGCTCCCAAGTCTTGATGGCAGCAATCTCAAAGCCTCGCAATCTCTTATTCTTGTTTCCTTTTCTCCTACTAGCAGGAGAAGGATTATTCCCGTGAGTCCTTCCATTTTCTATCAGAAAACACACAGAAAAAACAAACAAACAAACAAACAAAAATAAAAATACAGTCAAAATTTCCATTTTTTTGTAGAGATCAGGAAACGAATGGATAGCTTATAAACTGCAGCGATGGAAAAGAACAATTAAACTACAAAATAGCACCCTAAAAATAAATAACAAAAGCAATAATTTTAGTGGTAGCCAAATTCCTGTTTGTCCTATTATTACCTGCTCGACAATCATCTGAAGGTCTTTTAACTGAAGCTACTGATGCATGTTCATTCCAACCCGAGCCTTGTGAACTCTCCACTTTATTCACAACACCATTTGTTGGTTCTTTCACCTCAACTACAGGGAACGTTAAAAACTTAGTCAACACCTGCAGTATCATATTGCACCTTCCAAAAGGCAACAATATATTGATATAGAAGTCTTACCAGTTGATTCCGCTTCCTGGTTTGTCATCTTGTCCTGGTGCTCTTCACATGATTTTGGCATAGAGGCATCATTGTTCAAGTCAATCTCAAGTTTCGGAAATGTCATCACTTGAGAAATGAATTCTCTAGCATTAGTGTTGTAAGCAAAAACATAATCGTCAACCTTGTTTGCTTCGGCATTAACCTTCAAATACCGTATGCTATCTGGATTCAAATCATTTGCAAACACAATGCATCCTTTCTGAGCTGCAGGAATGGCGAATGGACCAATACCGGCAAACATGTCGCAAATGACTTCCCCTGCTCGAAATTGAGAAACCAACCTAATGTGTTCATGCTCCAATCTTGAATTCCAATAAACCAAACCATAATCAAGCTTGAAAGTCAATCCATATTGCTTCACTTCTGTAACCATATTGTTCTCGCCAGCTAGAACTTCAAATTTGGGCACGCGGAACTCGTTTGTAATTGTTCCAACTTTATTTACAATGGTTTTGATTCTTGGATAATTTTTCTGCCAATATAAAAAAAAATATTGGAATATATAATTCATACCAACTAAAGATGGAAAGTCAAAGACCAAAAAAGAAGACATACATAAGAAATCTAAAAATATGCAATCTATAAAAACATGAAAATTGAAACATTCTTACGATGTGTAAACACACTTTGTGCATGGAAAAAGGATTCTCTCACTAACAAACAACACTCCACACAAGTTGTACAGATGAGCATATTCATTGCACTTACACAACAAGTCAAGGGAAAAAAATCATATTAAGGTCAAAGGTAATAAAACATACATCGTAAATGACTTTTGCAATAACATCCTTGAAGGGGAGTAATTCATCATGTATATTCAGATGGGCAATTTGACCTGCAAGAGTACCAAGAATAGGGAATTTATCATCAAACATTTCACTAACTCGTTAAAAAGAAAAAGAAGAAAGTAACTTAGCTGCTCCAAATATACTAAAGGAAAAGTATAATTGCTCAAACATACTCAAGTTGGCTAAAGGGAGTTTTATTAAGGCACATAGAAACACAGGAAATAATGTAAGAAGTTGCCAGTATTTTCCTATAACATTAAAAATGAAAAAAAAAAAAAAAACTTTTTAGTTAAAAAATAGAAAAAAAAAAGAAGGGAAAAGGCACACGACTTGAATACTTAACTATTGTTTCAAAAGATGAAGGAACCTCGACTCCAGGAGGTAGTATCTGTTTCAAGATATGATCTGAAAACCAAATAGGCAAATATCAATCAGAATAGATCAAGTATCATAATAAAGGGTAGAAAATCTGGAACGCTTCTTCACTAACCTGTACCCCAATATGAGTATCCAAGAGTTAGTGAATAGGGAACTACGTCAATCTTGCATAACCCCCTCAGTTCGTTGAGTTTGTTACTAGGGATATCAGATAGATCTGCCTCAAAGCACAAATTTTTATTTTGTAAGAAATAAACATGTCACCCAAAAACAACAATCCACAGGTATAGATAGATCTGCCCCAATGCGCAAATGCTCATGTAAGACATAAGAATGTCACGCAAAATAACAATCTACAAGAGACCATACATTTGGATCAAAAAGTTTTAGCTTATTAGATTACATCGATGATTTCACCATTATAAGAAAATTAAAAAAAAAAAAAAGGAAATTCAACTTCAAGAACAATGCCATTGAGAATAATTGACAAAAAAAAACTCGATAACAATGAGCAACAAATCAAGCTTCACAACGTCTGATCCCGAATACCTATACAAGTGTCAGTAAGCATATGCCTGTCCTAGTAAATTGGTAGCTTAAGCTTCTCGTTATAGCAACAACACACACAACACTAGTTCTAAAAATTTAATGAAAACCCAAAAACTATCAAGCCCACAATAAAGCTGCAAAAGCTTTCATATATCACTAATTCATTTTCAACAAGCTCTTGGAGCAAACACAAAAACAAAATTGGACATTTTAATAACTCCTTACCAGAATTTTGAACCCTTTCAGACAATATCATGTAACGGTTCTTTTCGCATGTCGGGTCTTCAGTAATTGGTTTAACTCGAGGCTTATCGAGCAAATAGCTGAAAGTACAGAGTAGCAGCAAAATACATATGCGCAAATTCCTTAAAATTAATCGTAAATTCTAAAATTCAAATAATTAACAACAATTATACTAATGTTGAGTAGAAAAATACAGATTTACTTGCCCGTTTAGAATCCGAGTTGCGACCTTGCAAAGCTCGCGAGGGATTCGAAGTGCCAACTGTTTCAGATGCACGTCGAATTTGCTTTCTTCGAACATTGCAAGGGGTTATAGATTTCGATTATTTTGACGAGAAATTGAAGCCACAAATTACGCTGCAAAGAAATAAATCGAATACAAATTGCAGAACCTAAAGATAGTTCGGAGAAGACGATGGAAGCATTAGGGTCTAGGGCTTTGAGCAGTAACAATGGCGGACATGGAAGGATAAAAAATCCAACGTTTGTCCTTTCCAAAAAAAAAAAAAAAAGTTTGGGTTTGCCGAGTTTCATCAACACGACGCCGTTTGACTAAGTGGGCTAAGTAGGCTTCCTCAGTGGGCCTTCTATAAGCCCTTGGGGTGAAAATGTGCCTGGCCCAAGGGGGCCCTGGGGGTTGCCGTGACCCACCCGTTATATATTTTTTCCTCGTCTTTTAACCCTAAAAAAAAAAAAAAAAAAGCACAAAAAACACGAAAAACATGAAACGTCCCGCGCTATTTACATCCCCTCGTATTACAATGACATTGTGTACATTTCTTTTTGATCATCATTTATAATTGTAATAATGAGTGCTAATCTATATGATAATTTTGTCTAGGTATTTCAAATTATATGTATTTTATTCAAAATATATATTTGTATGACTCATATTTTACAACAACATTATCATTACATTATGTTTTTATATGACGTATTGTTGTTGTTTAAACGTGCTAAAGATATTGAGGTTTTATTTTTTTATAGAATCTGTCAATCCGTTCGAATCTAATCCGTGTGAATAGATTAGATTATTAAAAATATAGATTGGTTTATGATTAAGATTTTCCTAATCCGATATAAACAGATTGCGTAACAAATTGAGTATTTCTCAATCTGTATAATCCATAAATCCGAACCACATATATAGCAAAAATTATATATGCGCATACATATACACACGAAATTTTAATAAATTTATGAACCTATACACTTACAGTAGGGTGTTCAAATTTTATATGCCTAAAAAAATAAGCTTAGCCCAATTATAAAGATCAACATTATTCACTCATATTTACTTATGTTTAAAGTTTATTTAAGTTAGTTTGTAATGTTTTGTAATGCTATAATTTAGTTTACTATCAAAGACTTGTATTATATTAGGTTGTAATATGTTGGATGCTGTTAAATCATGTTATGTTGCACTATGTTTATTTTTAATTGTTAGTTTTTTAAAATAAATTTAAAGGCTTAATCCATGAATCTACCAAATTCGACCTGTAAAAGCCGTAGTTTTTGAATTGGATTGAGGAGCTCACTGATTGATTTTTGATCTGGATTTTTCTAATCTAATATGCATGAATTGGATTAAGGATCGATTCTTAATTCATATAGTCCGATCTGGATAATTAATTGATTGGTATGCACTTATTTAACCTTAAAAATCTGTTTTCCTAAATTAATAATTGTATTAAAACAAAAAGATGACATCATGATCGTCGTTATTATTATTATTAAAATTAAATGAGGATAATAATGTCATTATACATCAAAATTCAATCACATATATAATATTTAGGACCAATTTGAATAATTGAATAGTTGGCGCACACAACATGACCTATGGTCTCTTTCTCCATGTATAAAAAAGAAAAAAAGAAAACTTCTAGAAAAATAAAAGACAGTAAAGAAAAAGCTCTATTCTCCTTTTTCTCCCTTTTTTGTCGGCTGGACAATATACAATTGACTACGTTCTTTTCATATCTTTTTGTTTACTTTTTTTCTTTATTTTCATCTCTCTCGCAAATTCATACTACTTTACCCTACATTAAGATTGGCGTTTTTAACTTCCAACTCAAAGCACGTCCTTGCCATTGTCACAGTCATTATTATCAAATGTACTCGCCAATTGGTTTCTTCTTTTTTTTTTTGGACCAACAAGCAATAGGCAGTTGAGACTTGAAAATCACAAAAGCCAAATTAGATTTTGCTACCACTTGTAGGCTATAGGCCGCAACTTAGAACGCATTTGTAAAAGGTTTGAATCAAAAATACTATAAGAATTTAAATTTTGGTGGAGAAAATTCTGCTATAAAACTAGTTCGAATCAAAACTTTTTAGTTGAAAGTCGTATATTCAAATGCACTATTAGTGTACCACATATTTGTCGTGTTCATAACACGGCCAAGACAGCTTTCCCCTCCTATTGACGCTTAACACAGATAAAATAAAAATATACAACGCTCTAGCATATTGATGTACAAAATCTCATGTTGATGCAACAATTAATATTTTCACCATAAAATTATAAAAAATTATTTCATAATGATATACTAGACTAATTTAACATAAATTCTAACATGTGTTATTTAGTGTTAAATTTCACATCAAAATTAACTCTCTTTTTTTTTTTTTTTTTTGTAGAACAAAATTAACTAGCATCTGACTAAAATTTTGATTCTGGTAATTATACACTACTATATGCTGCCTATACGTTAGAATTCACTTCCACGGAGCTTCTTCCAAACACCGTTTTTCCTTCATGTCAAAGAAAAGAGAGAAAATCCTTCATGCTGTGTATTTTATCACCCCCCTCAAGGGGAAACACAAAGTAGAATTTGAAGAGAAACAAGGTAGAAAGTACGTAAATCATTAAAATTAAGACAAGATCATGTCTCAATATACAACCCTTGGGTAACTCTCATTGCTTAAAAGACCCTGTAAAATTTATGACGCGCTAATTTAACACCTGCTCATTTTCAGGTATCTCCAACCCATAACATTAAAATGGTATAACTGTCGTATCAAACAATGACTTCATCTTTAACTCTTTACACTATTTTTAACACCAAAAAGAATATTCTTAATATATTTTATTTCATCTTTTTTATATTACTTTTTACTAAACCCCTACTATTTAACTATTTCACCAATAATGACCAAGTGCATTGTTTTACGTTTTGATCCAATAATATGTTTTATTATTTAACGAAGTCATAGAAATAAATAGACTAATAAATTAAATTTTAATAACTACAATGACCTATTAACTTCTAATTATTAATTAAAAATGAAATTACATTAAAAAATATGAACCAAACATTACAAATTATAATTAAACATAAACACAAAAGTGAAAAATATAAATTTGTGTTCATTTAGTCCTATGAATTTCCCACAAATGATCAATTAATGCATTGTGAAGCACAATGTGAGCATCTTTATCCTTAATTTGTAAACGTCAAGCAAGAAATTGCTAAAATCTTGTTCATCTGTCCTCATTTCAACTTTTGAAGTCAACGCTATCCTCGCATCTTCAATTGGTGCATCAAGATGTTCATCCTCAATAATCATATTATGCATAATAATGCATGTTGTCATTATGTCATGTAGCAAATTTTTTCTCTAAAAAGGTGCCGGTCTTGCCACAATTGCGAATCATGATTAAGTACTACGAAGGCACGTTCTATATCCTTTCTACATGATTCTTGTTTCATGGCAAAATACTTTTCTTTTGACCTTGTGGCTGGTGAATTGTTTGCACAATAGTGGATCATTTTGGGTATATAATAACCCATGTTATATTCTCTACTTCGAATAACTTAAAACGAGTGGGAGGAGCAATACCTTGAGCGAGATTAGGAAAAAAAGGTCTTTCTTTTTTGTCTAGTGCTTTTGACGAATATTTCAATGATATTGGAGGTTATGGAACAGGTCGTCCATATTATTAAATTCAGTCAAGTTTATGTAATCTAATTCTGTTATATGTATCTTGCCTTATGTTACTAGATTAATATATTTTCAATATTTTGTAATTTTAATTAATGTTGGATTAATTATTTGAAGTTTTTACATTTATGTAATTGGCATACAACGGTTTAAATATTAACTTTATACCATTTAAATTAAACATGAGATAATACAAAAAAATTGGGACATAAAATAATTTTTTTGGTAGCAAAAGGTAATTAATTTTGTTAAAGACTATTAAGTTAGGGTCAAAAATTAAAAAAAATTATAAATTTGAGTTGTGGGTTTTTTTATAAACAAAGAAATTTTAAAAAATAAAAAAAAATCAAATTGGCGTAGATGGATCGTAACACGCTAGATTTGACATGCTCTTGTTTAACTCTTCAAATTTGGGTTAAATAAATAGTCTCATTAGTGACAATTCCAACGCCAATTTAAAATCTGTTTCACAAAAATAGAATGGATTAGAGAAGGCTTTAGCATTTTAATAAAAATAGCATCAACAATAATCCTTTGGACTAGAGGTGCGTGAGAAATGCAACAAAGAAGAAGCCCAAAAATGGGCACCATCAGAACCATTTTACAAAGCCAGAGACGATATAACTTGAAGTGACAATGTTTAAAAATTTTAATTTCTCTCATTTCCATATATCTTCAAAACTAAAAAAAAAAAAAGGATCAGGGTTTATGCACATAAATTGGTCAACACTGCCAATCTAGTATGTTAAACCAAGGGATTTTTGAGATATTGCATACACCTATAGAAGCACATGATCTAAATTGATATTACGGACTTGGATTCGATCCCATGTATTCAATTAGTGAAAACAGAAACCACTAGTGGATGGTGTAGCGGAAAAGATGTATTTTTTTCCCTTTTTTAGATAAATTTAAGGTTTATACTCTATAGCTTCATTTTAGCTCGATCAATAGACCGTCCGGTGTTAAACTTCTAGTATAGTCGGAGTGAAAGTGAGCACATCCTTCGTAGCAGAACTGAGTCAACCCTTCTGTTCCGTTGAATTTATGCTGGAGAAGAAGATTGGAGACATGATGACACCAACGATATTGTTGAGGGGAAAAAAATAAATAGCAAAAATAGAAGAACTCTTTTTGGTGGGCTTAGGTTGTTCTTGGTCTTGACCCAAAAGCTCCACCCCAACTCATTTTTCTTCCCGAAACTCTCTTTCTCTCTCTCTCTCTCTCTAATCTGATATGGAGTGGTCGTGCCAGCAAAGAAGCATCGAAACGCAGCGTCCAAGAATGTAGAACGGAGTCTTCTGCTGCTTCACCATCAGCAAACACCGCTTCCTCAGGCTGGTTTTCCGGGCGGTTTTCCGGCGAGGTTCCGTCAGATAGCAGTAAGAAGAAGGAGAAGTCTTCATCGGAGAAGGAAAATTATGGAGAGAATATTTAGGGGTATTGGATAATTACTAAAAGAATTAGGTGGTGAACGTGAATGTGAGCTTTGAACATAAGCACAGCATTGATGGGTATGGAGTTTTATGTTATTATATATAGGTTATAATCTGTTCACAAGTTGGCTAAAGTCGGACATGGTGGTGACCCACTTTTAAGAATGTTGTCGTTTTTACGAGGAAATCAAATTTTGCACGCAAACAAGGACTTAACCCCTAATAGGGTGTTTGAGAGAGCGATGGGAACCACTTTTACTGTAGTATGTGAGAACTTTTTACTGTAGTAAATTTGTCTTTTGTTACTGTAGCATGTAAGAACTTTTTACTGTTCATAACTGAGATTGTGGTGGGAACCACTTTGCCAAACACCCGCTAAACCAACCGAGTTGTTTATTTATTTATTTTTCTGAAGTGTAATATGCAGAGGTTTATAACATAATATATAAAAGTTTTATACTGTAATAATATAAGATTTTGATATTGTAACATTGGAATTAGGTTATTAAATACTCTCAAAATAAAATTTGGATTTGCTTATTTATTTATTTATGCCTATGGGTGTCATTAGCGCCCAAATTACTGTCTAGGCTTGGTTGGAAAGAAAAAAGGCAAAAAAGTAGAAAGAAGTGCTTGATAAAAGGGTAGAAAAAAAGGCAAAGTAGTGACATTTGGTTATGGATAGAATTTTGCGGCTTCGAATGTCTGTAATCGGACTACAATGGTTGTTTGGCACCAACGTCATGTGTGGATTAAATGTAAATAGGCCGAATAAATACTTATTTCATTGTTCATCTTTTGAAAAAGCAACAAGAATATTGCATTAGAGGAAATTCACTTGTGCTTTAGGAATGTTAATGGCTAATGCATTAGTTAGAGATGCATTATCTATGTACTAATACCACGCATGTTGAGATGTTGAAAAAATGGCAAGACAAAATTATTAAACACTTTTCATCATATCCTTTGAGTTTTAAAAAATGATTTACGCGTTACTTGAACCTTGAAACATTAAGAAAAACACTCACTCTTTCACATTCTTGAAGTGTTTGGCAAATCGATTGAAACCAAGATTATTACCATATAAAATTTTAACAGTTATAAAAAAAATAAAAAATTATTATAATATAAAACTCTTACGTGTTATATTTTTCAACTCAAAATTTTCTATTTCAAGCGATTTTTCAAACAACATGTCTATCTGTTTAAAACTGGCTTGACACCAAGTTCAGCAATAAAACTTAAATTAAGTTAAAAAATATTATCAGTTAGAGCGATCAATAACAAACATCCTAATAAAAATCCAAATCACGTCCAACATTAAATGAAAAATAAATTAAAAATTTCTCTCTCGGTCTTTTTTTCTTTTTTAATGTTGACTCTCTGTCTCCCCCTCAAAAGCACGGTAAAACAGACGAAAAATAGGTGGATAAAAAAGTACGCACATATAGTAAAACGCAACCGTACAAAATAACAGTCAAGCTGGTCAAACAGATGGTGGGCCATGTTCCAAATCGGATGATGGGGACTTTTAAGAGCAGTGGAATCCGAGTGGGGACGTAGTAGCTGAGTACAGCCCCCCAATAAGCTCTTTCCACGTGGCATTTTTGTTCTTATTTGCCCCACGTTTTTCTTTTCTTTTCAACTATTATCAGTTGGCCTTGTAGGCTGGCGGCCCAACGTCCAGGTTATCTTCTCGCGAGAACATGAAAATTGTGGGGACTTGTTACGGTGCTTTGAAAACTTAACAAGACATTTAATATAATGGTTAAAATTTTAAATAAAATTATAAATATTATAACATATAATAGTAATATTTTTTGTTTTTATTATAATATGTGAAAACTTTACACTGTTCGTAATTGAAAAATTAGTTACAAGCTATAAGTTCTAACATCAAAATTTTAACTTCTAACCGTTACGACATAGAAATCTCACATGTTTTAAGTGTAAAACAAAAATATAATACAATGTTTAAATTTTAACTTCTAACTTAATTCCTAAAAATGCAAATATTTAAAAATTAAATTAAAACTTAAATATTGTAACATATTAAGTTTTATCTTGTAACACACTTTTATTTCAAAAAACTTGGTTTTTAAAACGCTTTCTTAAGGTTACTGCAACTAAATCCCATCAGTGGCGAGATTTTAATGATATGGTAAGGTGATAAAATAGCGGAATTTGTGACCTCCTTCTTTTATTTATATATATATATATAGAATTAAAAGTGTCCTGTCATTATCTTTATAACACACAATTATACAAACGTCGCCTAAACTCGCCCTCCCGAAGCCCACCAAATCCTCTTCTTCATATATATGTCCATTTCGCACGTTTTTTTGTTTTCATTTGCTTTTGAATTTATTAAATTGTTGCTTCGACAATTGTGCCTGTCCTCGATTTGGGTCCGATGGAGAAACGAATGCCAAGGATTAGACACCTCTATCATTCACGTGTCTTTAACATTGCTATTGCCACCTTGGCACCACTAACAAATAATGAAAAAATCGCTGCATCAAAATTAGAATGACAATAATGATGCTGAAAAGACCATATGTATTGTGCAAAGGAGAGATTTTCCCTCATATGACCACAGTCTCGTCCACAATCGAGATACCTTAACAATCTCCCCTATCACACATCGAACCTTGGATCAGATAACCATCAACCTATTTATCCTAGAATTTTATCAACCTATTTATCCTAGATTTGGGTGAAACTTGCCAGCTAACTTGGAGATATCAAACCCCATGCTGTGTCAACCTAGCTTATAATTTGTTTGGCCTAAAAGTGCTCCGTTGGTGCTTGGTCCAGCCCATAGAAACTTCATGCAATGTTTGTGGCAATCTAAAATTAAATAATAGAAGACCGACAAAGCCAGGCACATCTCATGCTCGTGCTTTTATCGTACTTGGTACAACAGATTATTGTACTAGCCTATTAAGCCCTTTACCTATTTTTTTTTTCATCATAAAAAATAATTTTGAACAGTTTTTAAGCAAAAATATTATACAAATAAAAATAAATTCATTAAAAAAATAAAAATAAACTTCATATTTTATTACCAAACAAAAGAACTTGATTGCACCTAAAATTCAATACCGAACTAAAAAAAATTAAGGTGAAATCAAATAATTATGTTTATGAAAATTATAATTTTTTTAATAGACAAATATGTAACATTGCTATTACAACTTCATAATAAGAAATAAAAAAAATTATATTCATTGTGCTGACCCATTGTGCTTAATAGGTCATGTTGCGCCATACTGTACTCGTGCTTTTTGTCGTGTCATGTCGTGCCGTTTCTGACACAAGTGCCTAGAACTATAAGCCCCACATGGCCCACTATCTTGTACCGTGCTTAGCTCGCCCAATATAACCTTGTGTCGTGCCTAAAATTTTTCATGCCATGCCCTCGTGTTTGTTGGACGGCCCAGCCCAATTAACATCTCTAAGCTAACTTGGCTTTAGATAACATTGGGTATAATTGGATTTTCACAAACTCAAAACCTAACTCGAGAAATAAAGGTTTTTTCTTCGTATTTATAATTGACCACTAATTCTTTTAACAACCGGTGTAAGATTACCTCAACATGTATATATATTGAACAAATAAATAAGGCAAAGGAAGGTTTTCATCAATTTAGATGAATTATTGCTTGCCTATAGGAATTGTTAAGCTCTTAGATAAACAAATAAACAAGTCTCTAACTGTGTTAAGGAAAAGGATAAAGGTAAACAATATCATTAAGTTTTCAGGTGATAATATATGTCAAGAAGCTTTTCCGTGTACTCTCCAAAAGTAAGAGCACCACTTGATGAAATCAGCTGCGCAGGAAAAAAAGGAAGAAAAGAGCCAGGAAAATTATATTGATAAAAGCTGCAATAATATCCTGAATAATTGAATTCCTAAGCAGAAACTATATGTACCTCTTTATGGATATGGACCTCCTCGGGAAAATTAAGTTTTTCTTCCCTGCGAAACAAGAAAAACTTGAACCATTTAACGTCTTAAAAAGCCTCGAAAAAGAAATCCATTTACAATCTCATATAAAGGGACACGAGTTGATTTATACATAACATAGCATGTGGCTTATTAATTTCTGCAGAGATTTTTAGGATGTTTAAAACGTCAGTTCTAACCCATCAGTTACAACTGTAAATAGTATAAAGCTCTCAATAGCTATTATAAAAGGCAAAAAAGTTGCTACAGTGTAAAGTTCTCACATACTACAGTTCTTAATCTTAAAACGTATGTTCCAACAAATGGAGCTTTCATTGAATTGTCAACTGATACTCAAATTTTCCACTAGGGACTAGTGATGCTCCATTTGTTGAATCAATGAGAGTCAACTCACAACAAAAAAGCCGAGGGCTGGGGCTCTGCAAGCCCCCCCTGCAACAAATACGAGGTGGACCCCACTTGTTATTTCTATATGGAGTTAGTGGCGCGCAAAGTCCCCGAGCTCTGCTCTAAGAGTCTAAAAATCACAAAAGTTCTTCTGTAGAGCTATATCAGAAAACATTAGTGCCATAAAAAAGGCGTACATACCAGTCAGGTTGCATAAATAACGCAAAGGTCGACCTTTCTAGACCGGAAGCCTCTGCGACTTTGGGGGCCTACAATCAAAATACAAATTATAATTCGCAATATGCCAACAAGAATTAAACCAAGGGAGAACTCGAATATTAAGGACTCTAGATTGCAAAGGAGATAAATAGAATTTTAGTATGTGCAACTTTGATTAGTGAATTGCAATCAATTCACTTCTTAACCCAAAGAAATGTTGAAGAAATGCTAGCTTGATATCATAGCACAATCCTCTAACGATGATGAAAGCAAGAGAACACGATTGCTTCATGCATGGATTGATATGTAACTGTATATGAACACACGTATGTTTCTGGACAAGAGTAAGTACCCGGACACAATGAGGTGTTGCACAAAGATAGCCCCTTGACAGTATTTCGGTAGTTTCACCAATTTGGTATGCTATTTCGTCTTCTCCAAATACAACCTAACGAACATACAAGGAAAGAAAGTTATGTTATTGCAACAGGCGATGTTTATTCGTTTATAGCATAACAACTACAATTATGCAAGTAAAATATGGGAAAGCTCCACATGGAGATTACTGAATGAAAAATACGGATCAAACATGAGAGAAGGCAAGAGTACACTTAAAACGATTCCTCATAAGTAGAAATTTTACTCGTCTTCCATAAATTTAAATACTCTTTCAGGATGCATTCAACTTAAAACAAGAGGTTTGCCATTATATAAGATACTATGCAACTAAGGACGTTTAATTAACAATCATTTTCCTCCAAAAACAAGATGCTTGTCTAATTATCATTTTCTGAAGTTATTATGATACTATTTTCTTTGCAATGAAACCCAACTAGTAATTTAACCAGATAGGACGGTATGCATGCCACTTTTTAGAACAAAAGCTTCACTCATGGCACAAATTTGATAACCAAGAAAATAATATTTTGAATTGTCATCATAGTTGAATCCTTTCATTGCCAGAATTTCAAGTTCAAGAAAGTGTACCTTGACAATTTGATCAGTTCGTGTTCTAATATAAAGACCAGCAGCACTATCAGGGCAAGGTATTTCTACAGCATCCCTCATGAACATAGCACAGGTCAGACCTACATTATGAGTTGAGGCATTTGAATTAGAATAGAATATATACAAAAAAAAACGAGTAAAATCCTATGCTTATTCCATCAGCATATTAGATAATGACCGGCAAAAGGAGGCAAAACAAAAAAAAAAAGAAAAAAAAAGAAAAAAAGAAAAAAAAGAACTGATGCATACAAGGAGAAACGGTGATCACCTGTTAGTGAGCCATGGTCTGTATGCCAACCACACCAGGACGACATGGAGTTGTTATCATTACTGCAATTCGTATTCTAACAGTTGAAGATTACGAGTGACTACAAGAAGTGGAACTTTTAACTGTCTAACAAATTAGCTTTCAAACATGTCTTACTAAAAACAAAAAATATAGTCACCTCTGTTCTGTTGGAAAATAATAAAGTAGACGCCCTTTATGACATCGAGAGCGGAGAAGTAATTTCTCAAGGCCATCACCCTCTCCCATTTTCATCACTTTGGATACTGATCAAGAAGCTCATAAAAAACACATGAAATATAAAGCAACCAAAAGAAGCAAGAGCAGTAAGAACACTAGAGCAGGCATTTGTAGGAGTAGAACCCTCAAAAGATATATATATCTAATGATCTGATAATATTGAAAAGATTACACATTTGACTTGCAAGCTTTGAAGTATTATCACTTTGTAGACCATGATGATTCAGTAATTAAAGGTTCTAAAGCCTAATGTGGATAAATTGTTAAAAATGCGATGAAATCTTTTACCAAAATTTGGGCTTCCGATTTTAGTTTCCTAACAAATCCCAAAATAAAATTGAAAATGATAATTTTATTTGTGGCAGTTCATTTGTGGACAAATCAACTCTTTCAACAATTAAAAGGAAAAAAGAGAGCTAAGAAAAGGTAGTACAATATTCTTCGGTATCAAAAATAAGCATATATCATAGGAATCGAGAACTTACCATATTGGTCGCAGTGATGCGCCAACATAAGCCCAACATCATGGATCAACTTGCCAAGAGCTTTAAAGGCTACACATAGATTAGGTACAACATTATCATGCAAAACCAAGGAAGAGTTTGTACACTACGTCAACCAAGATAATGCATATCAAGAGACGTAACAAAGTAAGACCATCCAGAAACACGTATGTGGCGCACACATGAACCAAAGAAGATGATTGTACAATAATCAGAGGTAAAATACTTAAAAGGCATCTTGCCATGCATTCTCAGAGTCAAAAAGGTCAACCACCATCTGTTAACATACCTGATTCAAGTTCCGGCAATGCACTATGTGGCCATATATTCGATCCACAATATGATGGATACCTGCAATTGAGATTTGGAGTGAACAAAGTTACATAACATCATATTTTCATAAATATGGCCAGTAACGGCTCAAATGAGCATATTGCAGAAAGAAATAGTCAAATAGGTAACCTAATTTTATTATCTACTTTGGTCATTATGCCCATATATAGAAATACCTCACACATAGTAGTGATAAAAACTTTGCAATCTCTTTACCTTTCGATTAGAGACGTGTCTGTTGTAGGTCTATCCAATATTGGGTTTGCATAGAAAGAGCCTTTCAGCATATCTGAAAACAAAGATAAATAAATGAATATATGAATAAACTATCAGGTTCAAGAATTCAAAGTCTCAAGAGAAATGACAAACCTTGTTATAATAAATTAGGACAAAAAGGATGCATCATATTCTACAATATGCAATAACAAGAATTGGCATCTGCAGTTTGACTGTTAGAGCTTAACAAAACTAAAATCCATGCAACCACAATAAAGATTTATTAACAAAGTATTCTCCATCATTTCCTTTAATTTCTGGGGAAAGCAACGCATTATTTTATATTGGAAATCTTATCTAACTGGGAAGAAATCCATAAAGCTTAAGGCGTTTCGGTTTGTCTAAGTACTTAAGGTAAAAATGTAAAGTATATGAATATTTTACCAAGCTTCCCTGATTCAAGCTTCTCTTTCCCATGACTCCATCCAAAATTGTACCTACACATGGATGACAGGTAAAAGTCACATAAATCATGGGAAGTCAGAATCACATGGGTTCATAAGGCTACAAGAAAGAGATTTAAACCGCTAAAAATTTAATTACCTACTACGAGGATCTTCAAGCTCCCTCTTCACTTCTTCAGGCAGGCTGGCTAACCTAATAAAAGATAAGAACGCAAGCGCCCATCAGGGATGATATGCAATTTTTTATCTCCGAGTCCTCAAACAAAATGATATACCATTTCCAAATTATACCTTGGGGAAAGGCGTAGGAGATCTCGCCGCAATGAAGAAAAACCTGGAACCTACAAGGTAGGTAACAATCGGTTACTCAAAACGAGCACTAAATTAAATCTCCAACACTTTAGTCCAAACATGAAACAAGGAGAAATGGTATGTGAAACTATATATACATATATATATATATATATATATATATAACTAGAACCAAAACTGCATTTTAGTCACAAAATTGCCATTCACATAGAACAATTAGCAGTTGTGAACAAGTGTGAATTCCAGCAAATAAAAGGGAAAAAAAAATAAAGAAGGAAAAAAGAAAAAAAATATTCCATTACAGTGCAGCTTCACTAATATAAAGTCGTTACTCACACACTTAAAGCTAAGATTTCCATTAAATTTAGAGCCAATTTAATATCCCCACAACTCATTTTCATCCCACAATAGCACATCTAGAATCCAACACAAGGAATCAAATTTATATAACGCAATACAGTCTAGATGCCTTTTGAACTTGGTCAGTACATCAAAGAATCGATTCTTAAGCCAAAAAGTCCGCGAATACTCGGAACAAACAATCGAACATATTCGCTAAAAATTCAACGTTGGAAATCTGTTAAAGTAATCGGAAGCTATGATGAAATATCAAAAAAGAAATCAAAATCGAAATCATCACATACATCTGTTACAGATAGAATTCCTAGCCCGCTTGGTCCAAACCCTTCCTCGATCTTCAAGGACAAATCCGCCTTCTTGTCCTGCGCCAACAAAATTGAATAATTGAAGCATCATTCATCAAAGTATGGGAATAGTACAGATATTCCAGTGTTTTGGTCGCCGAGAAAACGGAGGAAAATGAACTTTTCGCAAACCGCAGAAAAATCACGCTGCTCCGCATGCTATAACCCAAAAAAAAAAAAAGAGTCAAGCTTTAGTTGACAGCGAGTGTTTTCATTTTCTTTGCAATTGGACAAACAAAAGGCCGTGCTAAAAGAGAAATTTTTTCTTCATTGTTTTCTCGGCAACCAAACAGCGGTTGGAAAAATATCCATTTTTATGATTATTGCCTTGAGCTCTAAGAAGGAAATGGTGACTGTTCTGGTGGTAGGAAAAGCGGTTTGTAACGGACAAGACATATTCCGACACGTAATCAGGCGAGTGAGCGATCGGACTGTGACGACGAAGAAGAACCCGCGGGAACGAAGAAAAGAGAAGAGAAAAAACGTTTTGCAGAGGAGGGACTTCCAAAAGTCGGAACTTAAACGTGATTATCAATTTCAAAAATATATACGGAAAAAAATGTATATAGAGTATAGAGAAGGAAGAAATCAGCATAAATATAGTATATAGGACTAGTGACTGTAACCAAATTGCTTGTTTGTCGTGTATATAAGGAAACAAAAACATGTCGTTCATGCTATTTAAAACAGACAACGACATGTCGTTGGTACATGAGATGTTTGCTTACTTCCAAATCTATCTACCCACATATCTCTTTGTATATTTTTTTTATATTTTAATTTTTTTTGGCTCTGTGTGTGTTTAGATTGACTTTTAAACGTGACTTCCGGGACTTGCTGTCATTTATTTGAAGGAGATAAATCAATTTGCATTTTTTTTTTTTGATGAATCGCTTTGTAAATCCATTGCTATCAATAAAAATTGCATACACTATTTCTTTGCAGGGCCACCGTC
Source organism: Artocarpus hirsutus (assembly GCA_946598075.1). Taxonomy (NCBI): domain Eukaryota; kingdom Viridiplantae; phylum Streptophyta; class Magnoliopsida; order Rosales; family Moraceae; genus Artocarpus; species Artocarpus hirsutus. The sequence goes on along the minus strand of CAMOHE010054125.1, from coordinate 76,337 downwards.
GTGTAAATCAAAGAACGCAATCTCTACTCCGCCGAACTGTGAAACCGACACGTCGTTTACCATCCAGAAATTCGCTCTCTTTTTCGGCCATTAAAACGACACATCATTTCTCCACAGTAACTCAACAAAAAAGGGTCGTTTCATTTCTTTTTCTTCCCAACTCCTTTCCTTTTCCGTTTCCGATGATGGCGGTTCAAATGGCCTGCAACAACCCTCATCTCCTCCACCAAATCCGCCACTCAACCGCCATTTCCGTAGCTTCTTCTTCTCACGCTTTTCCCCGCACATTGACTATGTCGTTTTCTCCCCATTCTGCTCAAATTGTCGCAACGAAATCCAATTCTCGTCCTTTATCAGTATCAACCAGTAGTAGAACCTTCAACTGGGACGACGTCGTTCGGATCTCCGAACCGGAAAGCGTTTCCGACGACCCTTCCGATCTCAAAGGCTTCTTCGACAAGATCAAAATCTGCAATCGTGGATCAGTAAGATGCATACACCATTTAAATTTTCTCGCATTTTCTCAGCTTCCAAATATACCGTAACCTCTTAACTTTTTCACCCACTGGTTCAGGAGAAGAAGCACGAGTTCATTCCGTTTGTAATTCAGAACCAAATTGTCGGTTATATTCACAATCGGTAAGCTAAGAAAACTAGTTTTTTTTTTTTGGATTTGGTTGGCTAAATGTAAGTGTTTGGTTTCTTGAATTGGTGTTAGCTTTGCTGAGAATTTGAGGAAGTTCCAGAATGTGTTCACGTTCTTACCAGAGAATTTTAATGGCGGCTTCCAAAGCGGCCTTGTGACCTTGCACTCGTCGCTCGGAACACCAGAAGATCGGACCAGAGCAGTGGGAGAAGTTGTTAAAATTTTAGGGGAAGAACTGATTCCAGGTCTCCGGAATGAGGTACTGCTTTGATGGGCTTGTTTATTATGTAATTGACTCCAATTTCATGTATTTTATGCATAATCTTCATCATTATTGCACGTTAGTCATGTGCTAAAAAGTTCACATTTTTGTTTTTAATGTAATTCAAACACTTTAAGCTAGTGTGAATTAGGCTCTATACCAATTTTTAAGTCAGCTTTTCATATGTCTGTTCCACTCTCTGTTGAAATTTAGGCTTAAATTTGTGACAAAAATGGTATGTTTGAAATTCAACTCTGCATAAGGGGTGATTATGGTGTTCCCCTAAATCGTTACTGTTGAGTTCGTGTTAGCTCCAATTTTATGTGTGTCTGTGCATCAATAACTATTGGACTTGAAAGATATTGGAATCAGAGTTATGTGAGATATCTGATGAAAGATATTGGAATCAGAGTTATGTGAGATATCTGATGAAAATTTGTTTGTTAAAAAGACGGGACTACCAATGGGGTATCCTACTGCTGCATTCCGAGAATGTTAGAATCTCCACATTGATTGTTTTTGTGTGGGATTGAGTCCTTTAAGCTAAGTTTTTGTTGAAGTAAGATCATTGCTTACTGTTAGAGTACGACGACCCAAATTCAGTTGGCTTGACTCAAAAAGCTTGCGGTGTGACAATTATGGTGAAAGAACAAATGTGGGATTTTTTATGAGATCTGTGGTTGTAGCGGAGGGATCGGGCCGATAGGCCTGGACTTTTGTGTTTTCGACCATTTAGTTTATGTTTTGGCCCATAGGGTTTTATTTATGCCTATATATATGATGTATTATGTTAAGGTTTCAGTATTATTGTTTTAGTCTCCTTAATCACCTCCATCTTGTAATCTTTTTTGAGTTTAGTGATTCTTTTCTCCTCTGCTTGTGGTTTTTTTCCGTCTTGAGTTTCCACGTAAATCTCTGCGTGTTTTGCTCTTTGTTTCTACCGCATTATTTTTCGTAACACTTACTTAGCTAACTATAGCTGATTTCAAACAGCTTTACCCTGTGACTTCATCATTTGGCGGGCCGACATTTTTCTCACTTGAACGTGCAGCTGCTCCTTATTTTGGAATAAAGGTTTGTTTATGCTATGTGGACTATGTATGGCCTTTTTTGAAATGTGTAGTCTTGTCTATTTGAGCACTTGAAAGTTTTGATACAATAATGATAAGAAATGTGCTTAACAGTCAATACTCGTGAAAATAAACTTATGCGCTCGATAAATTATTATGGTGAGTGTTTTGCGTAGGTTGTGCAGGTAGCTGAATCTGATTATTTGGTGATCACATTACAAAAATGTAATTGATTCTTTTCTAGTGCTTTTGTGACAATAGGCTTACGGAGTTCACATGAATGGTTATGTTGAGAAAGGAGGAGAGAAGTTTCTATGGATTGGGAAGAGAAGTCAAACAAAATCCACTTTCCCGGGGATGCTCGATCATCTAGTTGCTGGAGGATTGGTTTGTAACAATCTATCAATTTACTTCCACACATTGCTAAATGATGAGCCATATATAGAATTGGAGGAGAATTTTGTGTTTGGAGGACACGCATTTAACTAAAAGATATTCATCCAATTCCCATTAATTTTCATACTTTATTTAATTTGATGTGATTCAATGAGATACTTATGAAAAATTGTGTCTTACTGATAGGGTATTTTTTTATATTTCTACCATAATATTCTCCAAAATTGAACGTTTTATTTAGATACTTTCATAACAATGTTTTTAGAAGATGTGCTGCTTGTCCGACTCCATGCAGCACTACAGAACCAACACAGTGCGACAATTCACCAGAATTAGTACTCATTATTGGTTTTTGGAGGACTACTTCTCTTTTCATGTTCTGAGTAATGAGTATAGTTTTACTGTCCTTTTCACATGAGTTTTACTGTCCTTTTCACATTTCAAAGGTTTTAAGCCTGTTAGTTGAAAGCTTTGCTTCTGCATTCCCTTCTCTCATTTCTAATATCATTTAAACACTGCTTTGCAATTCATATTCTCTTCTGTAATGGAAGTTAAATGGAAAAGACGGACAAAGACAATGGGCGAGGAAATTCTCATTTTTTTTCTTCCTTGCTGTGACGGTTAGAGATCTTCTCTAATTATAGTTAATCAAAGGGATTCAATTATTCTCAAATATTGAATATATCGATAATAGAAAGGAGGAAAAAGGTAATATAATTATTTGAGTGCAAAACCTATTCTCTGCGTAATCTTTGTTATGTCTGAGATTTTAATTCATATTTTGACGACGAAATCGCAGCCTCATGGGATTGCATGTGGGGAGAATATCGCTAAGGAGTGTGAAGAGGAAGCTGGAATCCCCAGATCCGTTTCAAGTAGGTAGGTAGGTCTTTGATAACCATTGAATTATCAAATCTCTTTGTTGATCACTAAGGGCCCATTTGATACATTGGACAAGATAGTCTTAAGGAATTGGATTGGATTGTATTGTATTAGAATGGATAGATTAAAATGTTGTTTAATCCAATCTCATGTTTGGTGTTATGTTATTAAGACGGGGCCTTTTGTAATAAAATTTCAAAGTCTAGGTCAAATTGTAATTTTTTTAAAATAGAGGGGCAAAAATATAATTGTTGAAACTATTCCCACTATATAAAAATTATCATTTGACCCTTTGTTTTTTGAAAAATTATTATTTGACACCAAATTTTTATAAAATTTTGCAAATAAAGTCCTTAAAAATTTTTACAATATACAAAGGATATGTTTAGCCCATGCTTTAGCAAGGGATTGCGTAATCTCCTTTCAAAGAGATTCAAGCATGAATTGAATAAGCTCTAATTTAATCCAATCTTTTAAAGTTTTTCACCAAATAAAGTATTAAGATTTAATCCAATACAATTTTCTCTAATCTTGCATACCAAACATGTCCTGACTCTATATTTCATGCGTTTGAGATTACTTTGATTGCCTAAGAAGTTCTGCTGCAAGGAAAAATTCATTTCCTTGGCTGAGAGGTTATTTTGTTGCAACCTCTCTCTCATGGATTCAGAAATGTTTCTCTTGCAGTGCTATGCCAGTTGGTGCTGTTTCATACATGGACATTGATGGGTGTAGATACAAGAGCGATGTTTTATTTTGTTATGACCTTAAACTGTCTGAGAGTTTCATACCTAAGAACGAAGGTAGGCAACATACTTTAGCTCAGACTTTTCGGTATTGGAAATCAAACATTGCCGTGAGGTTTTCTCATTTTGCTCACAAGTTGTTTGCCTTTTCCATTAAAAGTATTATGGGTTAATCACAAAAGTATACCTCTTAGTTTTATTTATTCTACGATTTATCCTTCTATTTTAAAAAACTATAAAGGTGTCTTTTGGATTTACAGAAATTATTTCAATTTCATCCTCTTGTCAATTATAAACAAAAAAATAAAGGCAAAATTAAATTTTTTTGACATGAATGCCCTCGCATAAATTATACCAATTAATAATACAATCAAAAATAAAAATTAAACAGTTTTTTAATAATAAAAAATCAATTTCTTTTTCTTCTTTCTTCCTTCCTCCTCCCGTTCATCTCCTCCCCCAAAAACCCATCTCTCCAATCTTACCAAGTAATCATTCAACACACTCAATCAAGAAAAGTTTCTCTCAAATTCTCTCTCTTTCTAGTACCAGCAAACACACGTTAATAGTGCTCCACCATGTTTAAGCGAATCCCTCCCGAAAATTTTTTCAGATATATTTTTGTTCGTTTGTGGGTAGAATCAAAGTCTTGATCATTATATGGGTTATAGAATACAGAGTAGATTTGGAAAGTTGATTAGTTACCTCAATGGACGGGAAAAGTCAAAAAGGCAATGACAGAATACAACTCATGTTAATTTAGACAAATTTACAATGTTATAGCTCGTATCAATAGGCGGCTAGGAAGGAAGAAAAGAGAGGAGATGAACGATTGGAGGAAGGAAGAAAGAAGAAACAGAAATTGGTTTTTTTAATATTAAAAAACTGTTTAATTTTTATTTCTAGTTGTATTATTAATTGGTATTATTTATGTCAAAAAATTTAATTTTGCCTCCTTTTTTTTTTTATTATAATTGATTATTATAATTGATAGAAGGATGGAATTGAAACAATTTCTTTAAATCTGAAGACATCTTTATAGTTTTCTGAAATAGAAGAATAAATCATAAAATAAATAAAACTAAAAGATATACTTTTATAATTAACTCAAATTATGATATACGAAGACCTCCATTCATTGCAATGGCTTGTTAAAAATGTGGCAGATGGCGAGGTGGAAAGTTTCAAGTTAATCCCCGTGGCTCATGTTGCAAATATTATACGGAGGACATACTTGTTCAAGCCAAATTGCTGTCTTGTAATCATGGATTTTCTGTTTCGACATGGGTATTTCTCCCTCTCTTTTTTTTTTTTAATGATATTATTTTCTCGCGTCAAATTTGTTAGTAGGTTTCAATATTAACGGCGAAGCGAACCATAAATTAAAACTCAAGGGCAAGTAACATGCTTCTTCCAAATTCTCATCCTAGTTAATAAATCAACTCTGTAACCTGATCATTGGACAAAACTTCTTAAGGGGCAAATTTGACAATTATTTGTGGTTGGCTACTAATACAATGCATTTAGCTTGTAGTATTTTTTTTTTTCCTAATTTTGTTTCATCAAACCTTTATTTTGCGTTAATTTCTGTCATTAATTGATGCAGGTATATTCATCCTGAAAGCTTTGGCTACTTGGATTTACTACAAAGTCTCAGGAGTGGGGACTGCTCCTAGTCCTAGTGAAGTTTTTATTGAAATCTATGTTGTTTTACAGCCATATCTTAAGATTACCCTGTTTGTTTGAGAGGTTCATGTGTTTTGAACCTAAAAACTTAGCTGAATAAGTGTTTGGTAAAAGAAATTCTCACTTAGGGGTGGCAATAATCGTGTTCGTGTCGTATTTGTGTCAGCATGTTTATAGCACGGCACGTTTAACCCGAACACAAACACGACACGATTAATAAACGTGCGAGAAATGCAAACACAAACACGACACGCTTATTGCGTGCAAAACACGGCACGACATAATTAACACGATTATTAAACGTGTTGTGACGGGTTGACATGATAATAACATGCATATGACACGTTTATACTCCAATTAACTAAAAATTAAAAAACAAAATTAAAAAAATAAAAAAAAACTAATAAAGAAAATTAACAAAAACATAATATCTAATTAATACTAATCTATTATAAATATTTTAAGTATTTTTATTTTTAAGTTTAAATGTGTTATAAATAGGGGGGTTGTGTCAACACGTTTATGACCCGTTTAATTAAGCGTGTTAAGGCGTGTTTAGTGTATTAGCACGAATCCAGCCTATTTATTTGTTATTCATGTCAATCTATTTATGGCACAATTAATAAACGTGTGGTGCAAACCTGTTTATTTCGTGTCGTTTTTGTATTGTGTCATCGTGCTGTGTCTAAATTGCCGACCCTATCTCACTCATTTTGAACCTCTAATGTGACATGCTGAGCTTGAAAAGGTGGTGAATTTTGTATTCGTCTCCCCCCCTAAACTCAAACTTAGCTTCTCTTATGGTTCAATTTAAGCTTAAAATCAATTATATATCCAAATGTCAATTTAAGCTATCATAATTTCAATTTCAAACTATACTTTTCTAAACTATTTTTTCTTAAAACTAAAAAGTTGAAACCATCATAACTCGAAGGACCGAGACAAACAGACTTATACTATACCTTTTAGCAATAAACGATTGCCCCGATTACTTAGGGTTTTAGGGGTCATAACCTTACCAGTCATGTCAAATAAAGCATAATCTTATTAGTCATTTTCTGTAGCAAAAGTTTTAGAACATTTAATAAATAACCATGTAGCATTTTGAAAACTATTTAACTATTACGTAATTCTGATATTCCTAAAATATGTTTTAAAAAAATTGCAATATTTTAGTGCCACACTTATAAAACATGCGATGAATTGTAACGTTTACATCGGGCAATTGTTCTGTCGTAATGGCTCTCAAGTTCCTTCCCCCGTGGCCCAACAACATGGTCCACCGGTATCCTTTGAGTGTGCTGGTTTGCTAACCCATGTGCCTAATCATGCGAGCCTTTAAGCCATATTAGCCCATTGAAGTAATTGTCTAATTTTAATTTTATTTTATGTTTACTCCATCATCAATAGCAATTAGCAAGAAGGAATAAAAATATATCTTATACTCTTTGCAAATTGGGAAGAAAAATAAATGGAATAAATAAGGGGGAAAGAGGCAAAATAGCATTTTCTGAAACTTTTTTTCAATAGTAAATAGCATGTTTTAAAATATTTGAAGTATTCAACTCATACTAGGTGTCATCACGATAATTAGTCCATGGGTATCTCATGGCTTTTGCCCAAACAACTTATTTTAACAGCTGTTCATAAACGTCAAGTGATATCTAGTTATCTACTGCTCTTCTATATGATGATTCATTGCGGAAACAAAGCCCTTCTTCTTGGTAAGTCAGACACAGAGTTTATCGACATTTGGGCTCAATGGTTCAAAGACGGCTTCCACTTCAGTGCTATCAACTTCCTCTAAACTTGGAGGATTCCACTTCGGATTCTGCAAGAACAAAACAACAATGCGCTAGGCGCTTAGTTATTGTCAATTCCTTTTGATATGTTCGATTAGACTTCTTTCAGGAATTCTTGAGCATGATAGGAGTACCTGATCCTTGTCGACTAGAACTGCCCGAACACCTTCGGCAAAGTCATTTCGCAGAGAAGATCTCAAGGCAATGCAATATTCAGTTTTCAGGACACCGATTAGCTGGATGAGGACACAAATAGGAAGTATGAAAACGTCATTTGAATACGGAGTTGCTATATAACAGAGGTCGTAAAAGGATGCAACAATATTTGATGATGAAGAAAACATCGAAACTTACAGTGGATAACTCATTGTCACATTTTCCTACCGCAGAGGCAACTCTGGAGAAATATTTTTGTGTTAAGTATAGTGAAAAAGGAGCACCTTTCGCAATACCTTGAAGAGCTTCCTTTGCCCACTCCACCACTGCAGCAGCAAAGATGAGCATCAAAAAGAGTCGGTAAAAGTTAAACGAATAGGCAAACCACATATTTGAAACTGGCCACATGACAATGAGTGACATTCAGACCCCAAAAATATGGTGCATGCAAAGCATGTGGTGTTTGCTCTCAATACTGACAAAGAAATGGTAAAGGAACTTACCAGTTGCATCTGAACTCTGCTGATATCCTGTAAGTTCGTCAAGTGTCTCAACAACTGACTTACTTCCACCAAAAGATGAAAGTATTTGAGGTAAAAGCACACTTAAATGAGCCTCGGCCTCAGGGTTGCTACTGAATCTTCCTACAAGTGCTTTGACATCCTCATGCGGATCCTCAGAACTGAATTGATCTTGGAGTTGTTTTGACAGGGTAGCAACATCAATAGAAGCAGGAAAGAAAGTCAAATGTAGAAAAGATGATCAGGCACATACAAGTTCGCTGACAAAAGGGCTTCCTTCAGTGAAGCTAAGTTTCCAGATGGCACAAAATGTGATCCAAGGCCAACATATAGTGCATCTGCCGGCGTATTAATCCTTTTTCCAGTCAATCCAAGGTAAGCACCTAGGAATGTCGATATTGATTAGGCAATCAGAAAATGTGGAGCTCATACAAAAAGCAGAAAAGAGTTTACAAACTGTTTCTCGTCAACACCAGGATAATTTATCTTCCTGACACTGACATCCAAATCCTACGTATGACTACTTCCTACAGTCTTTGTATCTAGCAAGACTCTACAATGATTCACCTTGAGCAAGAATGCCTAAACAAAATATCTTGAGGAAACTAGGATTCAGAACAACAAAAACCTTACCAACAGATCCCCCTCCAGGACTTTGTGCTGCAATATATGCAAATCCCACATCTGGGAACAAACCAATTCCATTTCCAGGCATTGCAAGAACAGTTCTCTGAAGCACATCAAAACAATATAAAGATTCAGAAATACTTCAGAAACATCACAATGTAATTGACAATATCCAATGAATACAAGACGAGGCATATATACCTCTGTTATGATTCTATAGCGACCATGACCTGACAGACCAATCCCAAAGCCCATTGTGATGCCATCCATGAAGCTTATGTATGGCTTCTTGTATTCAGAGATTTTGCATATCAGAGAGTACTCAACCGAGAAAACCTGCAAAACAGCATAGTAAAAAGGGCAAATGAACATGTACTAACAATATGTGCCTTGGCCCGCTCATGTATAATAATGCACAATACAAATTCTTGCATTTTCTTCTTAAAAATAGAACTATTAGAGAAAAGTTATAAGAAAAAAATTATTTTATTTTATTTTATTTTTAATTTTCCTTCTGCCAGTTCTTACAATCTTTGGAAGGAGGAAACTATGACTTTGTCATGCAGGTGCCCATGAGAAGGTGCAAACCCCAGACCTTGTGGGAACAATTTATCAATCTAATAAGAACAACAAATTACCCAAAAAAAGGCACATGCATATGATTTATCATCAAGCCAACTATACTCAAAACAGAACCGTCTCAGTGAATTTCCTTAGCCTTATGTTTAGTAATAAGCCAATTACGTTTTTGGTGTAACAGTAGACGTTATCCCATATGACAGTTTAAATGTCGAACGGTAAAAGAGTTGTTTTGCATCAAAAAGGGTAGGTTCAGAAGAGCCATATTAGGAAATGCTAAAATGAGAATTGCATGAGAACATCATTTTAAGGTTTCTATATTTTTCTAAAAAATAAAAAATGATGTGAAGTTTCTTGGATTATAGGATCATGTTCAAGTGAGATACAGAGTCAACAAGAAAATTGCTGACGCTGGCAGATAATGTGGTAAACAAGCCAGTCATGTTATTTTAGTTTAATTTTAATAGGGCACAAGGTTGTGAATCCAATGTCATATAGTTAGAAGGACACAACAAGACCTCAATCATATCTGACAGTTGGTTTTTAGTTGTGATCTGCTTCACATCACCACCCGCAGATAAACTAAGATCCAGGTACGAGTCAACAAACAAAAAGCAGCATAGGTTGTTCTCAAACTATATATAAACAAAAAATGAGACAAGCAATGAATAATGTAGTATGAAACAAAAGTCAAATAAAGCAGATCAATAATTATGATCAAACAAGCACCCAGCAAGAAACACTACTAAACTTTCTGAAAACAAGTGTTATGAAGAAACACGACTAAACCAACAAGTGTTATGAAGAAACCTTCTGAACAAGAGGAGTGTTCCTATCCTTTTGAAGTTCAGCAACTACCCCCTTAATATCCATACCTGCATCACCCATGATTGATCACCCTAAAATTCTCACTACCACTCAGGGAAAATATATATATATGTATATATGTATGTATGTATGTACATTATATATATATATATATATGTACATATATATATATATATGTACATATATATATATATATATATATATATCTAAAAGAAGAAATATGCACAGAAAGCTTAGCATGAATAGAAGAAATGCTGATAATAGCATGTCACAAAGCAAAGTAAGCAACATGCCTAGATGCAACTATCCCCAACTAGATCGGAATCCATACTATCTGCATATTACCTGCACAGAAGGCACGAGGCGAGCTGCTAACAACAAGAACACATTTCACCCTTGGATCTGACTCCCACTCATCAAGATAACTTGTGTATTTTACATCCATATCTGCATTCACAAACAAGCCCCAGTTCATTTTTCCCAATCAAAAGTCAAACAACTCCGCCAATTTTGTTGTTTGTGTTTCTTGAATTCTGTCCGTTGGTCAAATGCATATTCTGACCCAAACGAAAACAAAAAAAGGATGACATATTAACTCATGTCGAGGTTCCCGCAACCTCACATTCAATCCAAGAGCTTGCTTAGTAGGAGGGAAAAGCGAAACTAGGGAGAGGGATGAAAGGATTTTAGGACCTATAAATTGTTTGGTACAAGAGAAGGGAAAAAAAAAAAAAAGGCAAATGGATGGCGTAAGGATTTCAAACCCTTTAAAAAACCCCAAATTTCATTTCTCCCAATATGAAGAGATTAAGGGAGGGAATTCGTGCCAAACACAAGTAAAAGGTCCTCTCTTTCTCTCCATTTTCCTCACCCAAATTAGATATCTTTCTTTCCTTTCCTACTTTCTTTCCCTCTTATTAAACAAAGCCCTATACTATTCCACTTTAGAATTCCTAAACAGGCCACAATAATCTTTTTTCTTTTCCTTTTTACTTTGAGTCACATAAATAATCTCTACAAAATACCGTTCAGTGCAAAATTTATCCACGATTCAACATTTTAGAAATTAGGCATCAATTAAAATCCTCTACACCAGCAAAAATTCACTCTCACACTTTATACACATTTCCAATTACAAAAAAAAAATAATAATAATCAAGACGACGACTCAACCAACGAATGAAGATAACCAAATACGCAGCTCCAAATTCCAAAAAAAAAAAAGCTAGAACACAAACTCCACAAATTGAACAATCCAATACTAATCTTAAGGGCAATCAAACAAAAAAATAAAATAAAGAAGAAGAAAACTTAGGTTCATGGCGTTGAGAGCTTTGGGGCGATCGAGGGTGATGACGGCGAGGCCGTTGGGGTGGACGCTTCCCCTGACGAAATCCTCAGCGGCGCCGGCGCCGGCCATGATCGAGAAGGTTCGAATCGAGAGTGAGAGTTTGCAAAGAGAAAAGAGGTTCAGAAACTCAGCGAGTCTCTGAGTCCGAGTCGTTGAGGTGAGGAAGAGCTTGGACGATTTGGTGAGAAGTTGGGCAGTGGTGGGGCCTCCGAGCATCACTGAGTTTCGCGAAGCTTTGCTGTGGGACAGTGGGATGGAGACAGAAGTACAAGGATGTTAATTAACGTCCGTTAGTGCCGTTTTGAGTTTTGAGGTGACGTGTCGAATCTAAGTGAATGAAAGAATAAACGGTGACGGAGAAAAAAGAAATTAAGAGTCTAGTGAACTTTTTGGATGTTTATATTAGAAGGTTATTTTAACTTATCTGTTTCAAACAACTGTTATAATATAAAACAAACACGTATATTATAATATAAGCTTTATATGATATAGTGTTTTAGTTATAACTCATAATTTTAACTATATTATTAAATACACTCGTCATTGGAGGTTGGAGCTATCTTCTCTACTCTTTCTGGGAGGTTAGAGCTACCTTCTCTATTCTAACAGGGTACAAGTGGGTTTTTTTTTTTCCTCAACTCAGATTTTGAGAGCGAATGAATTTAAACTTGATTTATGGTAGAATCAGCCAATCAGGGGTAAATTTACTATTAAATGATATCTACAATTGTAAGATTGGATTACTAGTGATCGATGAAAATTTCGGTAACCAATAGTAATCTACAGTATCAATGGAAGCAGCCAACCATACTAAATTTATTTTCTAGTCATTTTTTTAAAGCATAAAAAAATCACTACGAAAAAGCACATGGGGGCCTTTTGCAACCACCCCCAAGGCGTGAGGCTTCCTATTTCTCGTTGCAACACTAAGAAAGACTTTCTTGACGCCGTATCTAAGGTCTCTCAACAGATCTTTCGATGGATCTACAATTACAATGGTGCAACAAGGGTGAGTTTTCTATAGTGGGATGATGAATCCATCTTGACCTCCATAGCGAGTTTGGTTTGTTGGTAAGACACCTACGATAATTTCAACCTGTTGACCCGACGTAACAATGTATCTCACTTGTAGTCCTTACGACAACATGTCTTGCTCGTTGGTCAAACCTTGATACAAGTCCGCTTCAATAGCCCAATCCATTGGCGAGATTGGCCTAACCTTGAGGTGAGTTCGCTTCGCCAGTCAGACCGCATCATGAGTCCAGCCTGACACAACTATGTATCCTGCTCGTTGTTTTGACCTCCACAGTGAGTTTGGTCTGCCAGTCTAACCTCGACGTCAATTTCAACTTATCGGCCATTATCAATAGTTGGCAACCTTAGTAAATCTTTGGTTGGCCACAACATAAGAATTTTGTTTTAAAAAATAGAAACAAAGAATTTTTTTCTATAAAAAATGATAACAATTTTAAAAAACAAAAAAACAAAAATAATGTTACAAGATGTATTTTCAAAAAGGTGAAATCTTTTTAAAAAAATTTAAAATAAATGATACTAAATAGATCTTATATTAAATAGGAAAAAGTTCATAACATATGTAAAATACAATAGGGACAAATAATAAAAATGATAGGATAAAAAAAACAATAAAAAATTAGAAAACGACATAGAACATAAGTAGTAACAAAAGACGCAGGACTAAAATTTCATTTTGTTATTCACTGGTGCGAAAGAATTATAGGGTCTTCGGGTGGGAGATAACTAGGGAAGAGTTGTCGAGAGCAGAGCTAACAGAGTATATCTGTCTGCAAGCAACTAACCAGCCTGAGCCCAGGACATTGGGACAAAAGATATAGTCTGACAAAAGATATAGTCTGATGGAAGTCCCAAAGATATAGTCTGATAGAAGTTGACGTCGAGGAAACAACATCATCACCAACACCAATGGACATTGACATTTTGCCTTCAGAGAAGAGTTTGATTGTTGACCTTTAACTTTCAAAATTTAACTTAAAAAATGATTTTGAATTGCAGAACGTTTTATTAAAAAAGTTTTTTTTTTTAATTTTTTTTGCAAGTGCTCAACAAGGGACTGCCATTTATCTACAACTTCAGTTATATTTTACAATATTCCACCTTCATTATGAGTTTTTCTAAGTGGAGTGATTAAAAATCAAGGCCTTGGACTTCTTTTATAGGCCTAATCAAGGAGCCTCCCACCTTTGCTTCCTAAGTAATATGGGATTTTTGCTTCTTTTAATTTTACCAACACCTAACATCCATCCCTTGCACATCGACGAGGCATGGGATTCTCCAGCCCTACCAATGGAAACACACGAGAGACGTTCAAGTTCTTGGCCCGACGATGAAGGTCATCTTTTGGGGGAGTTATGAAATATTCGACCTCCGTTTACAGATGGCGAGATTGAATTTATCTGATTCCAACGACCAGCCTCCAACTTCTTGGACGTCCAACGATGACATCCATATTTTGGCGGCGAGTTCTAAGCTGTTTGACTTCTGTTTACAGATGGGAAGATTAAATTTATCAGATTCCGACCATTTTGAAGATCAAATATGGACCTATAACTCTGTAAAGGAGGACAGAGAACCGTGCGCAATGGGTGAGGATGGTACATTCTTCCTTCTTTCTTCTTTGTTCTTGATTTTTTATTTTTTATTTATTTTTTTATTTTTTTGCTTAAAATATACATGTTATTGATGTTTTATGACAAATTTGTCATCAAATTTAGCATATGGTAAATTTAATATTCAAAATAGTATTGCATTTAAGAGTTTAACATAAAACAAATTTAACTTAAAAATGGTTTTGCATGAGAGTGTTTTTTTTTAAAAAAAAAAAAAAAAATTTATCTACAACTTTATCTGTACATTAAAATTTTCAATCTTAATTAAGGATATGAATTTAGTCTAATTTTTGAGAACTTTTAAAAGAATAACAATAATATTAATGATAATAATTTTTTCTTTTGAGATTTATCTTTTGTCGTTTATAAGATTCATTCTCTTTCTTGTGTAGTGATTCTGGTAGGTTTTTTTATTTTCGATGGTGGCGTTATTATTATGTTTCAATGTCGTTTAACATAGACATTAGATATAGATGCGTACTGTTGACTCAGCAACATTTTTACACTCAATAATAAAATAGCAAATAAATTAGTGTTTGCATATCATTTATTATTATTATTATTATTTATCAATCCCCCTTTGTTTTCTCTAATGTTAATAGAACAAAATTCTCAAGAATGAAATCAAAATATTAAAGAATGGACTAACGCAGCTATAAAAAGAGTTACTAAATTTATACAAGCCAATGCATCTCGAAACATTTCCTCTCTGTTCGGATTGTTCACAATTCAATAATATTTTTCCAAAAAGCACATGAGATTGTGGTTTCCTGCCGAAATGCTAAAAGGAAAAACATCATTTTGCCTGAAACTTTCTTTTCCAAGAAGAATTACACCAGGAATCCAATAGATTTTGAGAGTAAAAGGGTTACTCTCCTTTATGTGGAATCCAACGTATATAAATTTTTTTCTATAAATCCCATTTTTTAAGATTTATTTTTTATAAATGTCATACATATTTATTTATGGCATAATTTAATATGAAATATGAATAATAGAGTGGCATAATTTTTTCTAAGTATAACATAAATAAACACAACTGTTGATGCTTACCGTGATCCGGCGTCGTACCAATACCACGTGCGGCTGCGCACGGTGCTTAGCTCTTCCCCATTCGCCTCTGCCTGATCTGGTCGGCCTACAACAAGAGGAGGGTCGCCTCAAAGGTAGGTTAGTCGTTAAACAAGATAAGGGCTCTTCGATGCTCAAGGCAGGGGGTGCTCGGTAGTGGTCAGGAACTAGTTCATTGGGAAGGAGCTTGGTTGCTTGAATGCAATAAATGCATCCTATTTATAGGTTATCACTTGAACTGGGTGTTAGGTGGGTTTCGCCCATAACTTGGGTGTCACATCATGGCGTGTCAGATGGCAAGTGACAAGTGTCGCAT
>CAMOHE010054125.1:3189-60730 GCA_946598075.1 Artocarpus hirsutus | reverse complement strand
AAAAAAAAAAAATTTATCTACAACTTTATCTGTACATTAAAATTTTCAATCTTAATTAAGGATATGAATTTAGTCTAATTTTTGAGAACTTTTAAAAGAATAACAATAATATTAATGATAATAATTTTTTCTTTTGAGATTTATCTTTTGTCGTTTATAAGATTCATTCTCTTTCTTGTGTAGTGATTCTGGTAGGTTTTTTTATTTTCGATGGTGGCGTTATTATTATGTTTCAATGTCGTTTAACATAGACATTAGATATAGATGCGTACTGTTGACTCAGCAACATTTTTACACTCAATAATAAAATAGCAAATAAATTAGTGTTTGCATATCATTTATTATTATTATTATTATTTATCAATCCCCCTTTGTTTTCTCTAATGTTAATAGAACAAAATTCTCAAGAATGAAATCAAAATATTAAAGAATGGACTAACGCAGCTATAAAAAGAGTTACTAAATTTATACAAGCCAATGCATCTCGAAACATTTCCTCTCTGTTCGGATTGTTCACAATTCAATAATATTTTTCCAAAAAGCACATGAGATTGTGGTTTCCTGCCGAAATGCTAAAAGGAAAAACATCATTTTGCCTGAAACTTTCTTTTCCAAGAAGAATTACACCAGGAATCCAATAGATTTTGAGAGTAAAAGGGTTACTCTCCTTTATGTGGAATCCAACGTATATAAATTTTTTTCTATAAATCCCATTTTTTAAGATTTATTTTTTATAAATGTCATACATATTTATTTATGGCATAATTTAATATGAAATATGAATAATAGAGTGGCATAATTTTTTCTAAGTATAACATAAATAAACACAACTGTTGATGCTTACCGTGATCCGGCGTCGTACCAATACCACGTGCGGCTGCGCACGGTGCTTAGCTCTTCCCCATTCGCCTCTGCCTGATCTGGTCGGCCTACAACAAGAGGAGGGTCGCCTCAAAGGTAGGTTAGTCGTTAAACAAGATAAGGGCTCTTCGATGCTCAAGGCAGGGGGTGCTCGGTAGTGGTCAGGAACTAGTTCATTGGGAAGGAGCTTGGTTGCTTGAATGCAATAAATGCATCCTATTTATAGGTTATCACTTGAACTGGGTGTTAGGTGGGTTTCGCCCATAACTTGGGTGTCACATCATGGCGTGTCAGATGGCAAGTGACAAGTGTCGCATCCCTCCGTCGGTGGATGAGCTCGCATTCGACGGTGAGTTATTTGCCACTTGTGGGCCAATGATATCGAGTAGTAACCTACTTAAGGAGGACGATGATCCAACCCAAGCTGATGTCGAGTCCGAGATGGCACTCTGATGAGGTGCGGCATGGAGGAACCCTAAGGAGCACCTCGGACAATGCACCGAGCGTGATCGGGGTCAGTTATGAGCTCCACGGACATTTGCCGAGCTGTTATGCCGACCACCTGGAGTTTGGCTCCTCGGTGGTGGCGCCGAGCTCACCCTCAACAACAACTGTGGCATAACATGTAATTTTTTTTTTTCTAAATTATAGCTACAATTGTGAGATATTCTATCATGATACTTACATGTGATCCATAGTGATACTAAAAATTTTGGTAACTATTGGTAACCTATAGTACTACCAGTGAAAGTAGCCAACCATACTACATTTTTTTGTGGTCTTTTTTTAGGGAAATTATAGTAGATCATGCTTTTTAAAAACTAATTATAGTAAATAACAGGTTTTAAAAATATTTATAGTAAATAACAAATTTATAATATAAATAATTTTTGCCGCCTTATTTACAATATAAGTAATTCTTATTTACTGTTATTTACACTATAAATAGATTAAATATGCAAATAATTTATTTATTTTCTTTGTTTAAAGTATAAAAAAAATTATTTACATCATAAATATGCTATTTATTATAAATATTTTCAAAACCTACCATTTACTCTAAAAAGTTTCAAACGCATGTTATTTCTTTTTTTTTTTTCTTCTTTAAATAATTAAAAAAAAACACTCTAGAAAACCGCACAATGGCCTTTTGCGACGACCACCACGGGGTGGGGCTTCATATATCTCGTTGTAATGCTACGAAAGATTTTCTCGACACCGTATCTAAGGTCTATCGAGAGTTGAATGGTGCCAAAATGGTACGACGAGGTTGAGTTCTCTATGGTGGGACGAAGGGGGCAAGGGCAGGGCTGGTGGTGGGAGAAAATAGAAAAAAAGAGAGAGGATTCAAAAAATATATATATATATATAATGTATATACATACATAAATGCATATATATGAGCACCTTTGTCTGAATTAATGGGGAGAAATGTAACATTTACTCTCATAACTTTTCAAAGGTGAAAAATGTCACTCCATTGTTTGAATGGTGCATTTGCTAAATTCCCATAGTGCTCCTCCATCATGAACCCATATAACTCAAGCGGCTTGGATTGTTTTTGCTTTTTTGTTTTTGGTCAAATGAGCGCAAAAGACCACAATAAAGTGGTGTATTATTATTATTGTTATAATTTGGCGCTCCTGTGAAGGGCATGAAGATTTACAATTTTTCCTAGACACTCAAGAATATTGTTAGTGTTGCCTTTGTTTTTCACATTATATATAAACTTAAGAAAAAATTTAAGAGAATTATACAAAACTAAAAAAAATGAGTTAAGGGAGGTAGATTCCTTAATTTTCTCTTATAATTATTCTTATTCTTAAGAGCGGTCATTGTTGCCGTCAATGGTTATAAATGTGCATAATCTAGATCTTTAATTGTACGCATGCAATAGTTCCCTTAAAAAAATGTTGAGATTAGTTGATTTATTTTGTTGTTTTGTTTTTCTTTTTGCTGATGAAATTTAATTGAATCTTTAATTTATTATAATGATTCAAGAGCGTTTTTGAAGTCAATTCGAATCAATAATTAAAACCTATTACAGATAACAACTTAAATTTTATGAGAAAAAATACTGTAAAAAATTAATTTGAACTAAAACTTTTTTATTCAAACTAAGTTTTCAAAATAGCTCGAAAAAAGATAAGTTATCAACTTGTTTAAAAAGACTTGGCTAAATGATACAAATATAACTCGAAACTTCAAACTACAAATATCAATACTTTTGTAAATAATAAAAAAGAAACTATAAATCTCTCAAGTCTCAACAACTTTAGCTAACAAATTATAATAATTAAAACATAAGCATTCTACAATCCAACAAACTTAATATGTTGTGTTGACATGAATATTTACATGTAAACATGCACATCGATTTAACGTCCACTTCCAAATGGGCGTTGACTTTATTTTCCTAATTAAGATCCACTCCCAAGGAAAAAAAAAAAAAAAAGCCCACACACACACACACAGAGAGGGTAAAACAGTAAAAAATGAAACAAAAAATTATTTACAATATCAACGAAACATTAAGAAGGGCAAAATCCCAAGACAACTCCAAGCACATCAAGAAGCTCAAGGTGGGCAGTCAACATAGGGAAATGCCCGTTGGCGCTGCTGATGATCTCGACCGTGGATTCTCCTTGGATCTTCTTCAGCATGTAGAATCCAACGGAGTCCGGGACTACAATATCGCTGCTAGTCTGGATGATGGTGCAGGGAATTACAACCCTCTCTAGCATCTGACGCTCGTCACAGTAGAACACGGTCTTGGCCAATGAGAGCGCGACATCTGGGCTCATGCTCTTAAGGCATGTCTCGAACTTGTCGACGGAGTTAGTATCGGCTGTGTCCACGACCAGGGAAGCGAACTCTGTGGCCCAGTTGTAGTAGTTGGTTTCTATGTTTGAGAGAATGTGTTCAACGTCTGACTTCTCAAATCCTCCTTCATAGTCTTCTGTATTTATATACCTGTATATGTCCATAGAAGATGTAGTAAAACGAAATTAATTAACTTCATTTAATTTAATTAATTAATTTCTTGAAAATTTTATGTATTTATTGTGTTTGAATTATTAATTTCTCTGCCGCTAGCCTATATGCAATACATGAGAGTGAGATCCCAAGAATTATTAATGCAAAACAAATAAGCTAGATGACCCAGGTTCGCAATACCTTAAATATGAAGAGCCAAAAATGTCAAATCAAGAACATAAAAACAAAAATTAAGTGGGTGTTTGGCTAATGGTGGGAACCTGATGAGAACCGTTTTTACCGTAACATGTGAAAGCTTTACGCTATAGCAACTTTTTTATTTTTACTGTAATATGTGAGGCTTTACATTGTTTATAACTGAGTTTGTGTTTCACACCACCCTTAGCTTTACATAAGTCTTGAAATGTCCTATTGCTAAAAATTTTAACACGTGTGGTCTGTGGACCTAAGTGACATTAGACAGGTCAATTAAATACCTATTCATAACATAAAAATTACACACTTTTGGGTCGTTTTAAAAAATATTTTGAACTAAAAATACCTTAATATATGAGAAAAAACAGTGTTAAAAATTGAATTTAAATTGTGAACTACGGAATAAATCATGGCTCTAAATGGCCAAATAATAATTTTTCCTTTTTTTTTTCCATAAATGGTGCCAAATAACAGTCAGTTTGACATGGAACCACTCGTTTGGCAGCTTTTTGCAAATCTCTCTTGCTTGCCTAACTTTATTTATTAACGAATACTTTTGTTCTTAAATTCAGTGTCAGAACCTTTCGCACAATTAAATGCGTGCCTTCCAAAATCCTTATTTACAGAAGAAAATGCAATTCAAATTTAGCTCAAAGTCATCCCCTTCCTTGGTATGATTTGTCCCTTTCTCTACTTCTTCAATAAAGCTTTCCTAAAGTTTTTCAATGGGAAAATATTGCACTAAAGACAGAGGATAAATTTCTAGCTCTTTCTAGCCAGGGAGGGGATGAAAATATGGGAGTATAATAGCAACTTAACCAGGGTAATTATATTTTTAATTGGTAGACTATATATTGCTAAACTAGAAGTGAAAATTACAAGAGATAACTAACAAGCTAGGGTTTTTATTTTATTTTATTTATTTTTTTAATACGATAGATAGTGTTGCTAGAGAGTTCAACTCTATAATTAAATTGCCTACTAATTATATATGTGAGTTTTCAATTAGAAGGCGGCAAGTAAATTGAATATCAAATAACACACTCACACACCACAACGTACATACATACAAACATATATCCCTACAAAGATGCTTATTCGTGGTTTCCATTTTTTCGAGGTTTGTCACGATCCTGTTTAGATTTGTTACTTAAATAAAATAGAAATGGTGAACACAAAAAAAATATATATATATAAGAAAATTTCTTAAAAATTAAGATGCGTCTACCACAAAAATAAAATTACCCTTTTATATATATATACACATATATGTGTGCATGTATATTGATTTTTCATAACCTTTTTTAAATTTATGAAGTAGTAAAATAGTAATGGTTGACAAACAAAAAATATAGGAAATTTTTCTGAAAATTAATATGCGTTTAAGGGGAAAACAAAGTTGCTAAAATCACCCTTTGTGTGTATAGATGCGTAGTATAATATTAGTTACCTTGGAGAAGCGCCAACGAGTACGAGCCTCTTGAAGAGTTCAGGTCTTTTAATGGAGGCAATACAACCAATCATAGCAGACATGGAATGACCAACAAAAACGACAGATTTGAAATTGAACTCATCCAAGAGACCAATCAAGTCGTTTGCAAAGGCTTCATAGGAGGCGTACTTGTGAGGGTCGAAAGGGCTAAGGCCATCAGCCTTGATTGCCGCCCCGGAGAAAGGCCAGTCAAAGACTAGAACCCGGTAGTGCTCAGCCAAGTAGGGAACGATCTTGTCCCACACCGACTGGTCACCGCCGTAGCCGTGAGCCAAAACCAAGACCTCATCCCCCGAACCGACGATTTTCGCGTTCATGGTGGACGATAGCCGCCGGTTTCCGATCATTTTGGCGAGTTTTTGGGGGAATTAGGAGAGGTAGGAAAAAAAGGTGTGAGGGTTTTTGAGACTATGAAAATATTGTATGTGTATTTTTGTATTGAGGTTAGAGGTAGAGATGTGTGTGTGAGGAGTTATTTTTTTATTTGGTGTTGGTTTTGGCTCCTTTTATAGAAGGTGGGATGCTTTTCCTAGTTAAAATTTAAAGCTATACATGTATACGTTAATAATAATGTACGGGTTAGTTAGCGTCCGGTCCTTTTCTTACTTTTCAACGTTAAATATTAGCAAACACCAAGTACAGATAAAATTGTTACGTGTGTCGTATATGGTGTGTAATACTGATAATTATAAATATTTCCTATTTAAATTAGAAAAAATATATATAAATCTTTCTTAATACTTGGTTTGTCATATTATTTAATTCTAACATGAATTTAATATAATCTTCAGTTAAAAATGTATACATACTTTGAATAACTATACAGTATGATTAAATTATTTAAAAATTATATAAAATAGCAAGAAAACACTCATATACAACAAACTATACTCCTTTTCAGGGGTAGTTGTTTGATTGCACTTGTCAAGAGTAGGACTGTAGGGTTGCATCTTCTTTTTTTTTGGTTATGGGATGCATTTCATCCACAAAATCCTTTTTTTTTTTTAAGAGAGATCCAGCTTTTCAGGATCCTAAAAGAGCCTTTTATAAGCAATATAAGAAAGAGAAAAAGAAGAAGATTATGATGAAGAAAGGCATTTCTGTAATAAAAATATAAAGATCATAACTAAGGGCTGACTTACCTAATCCATTACTTGACAACACATGTAATTAGTCATCAGTCTTAAAACTAATTCATTTAATTAACTTTATAGTTATTGCGCTTGCCTTAAATTAACTCTGAAAGTTTCTAAATTATAAAAAAAGCAAGGCTAGAAAGAATTAGTATATTATTATTTTAATCCAATAGATTCAACTATTTGATGGTATTTTCTAGAAGTAAATAAAATTTATTTGACAATATTTTGTATAATAACCCCACGATTTTGATAAAATGAACATTGCTAAATGGTATTGGCAGGGTTTAATAATCATGGTCCAGTTTTTTTTTTTTTTTCCTTCTGTTATTTGTGATGTGTAATACTAATAGGTTTTTAATACTTTTTTACAAAACAACGTTTTTGAATATAAGTATTACCGCGAACACCGTATATTAATAAAAGGTATGCCTCATACATAAAACTTGTTTTTTTATCAATTGTTATTAGTTGCGGTGCTTAATTTCAATTGTGTCCTAAACATTTTTCATGGATATTATTATTTTGGTACTCTGTGTTATAGAAAAGATCACATTGATACCTTACTGTTTAGGAAAATATCAAAACAATACAATGTAGTTTTCAAAAATTTTATTTTGATACTCTAAGCTTGTGTTTTCTAACATGAAATTTTTTCTTAATCTTTTGATTAATGAATTTCAAATTAATTGTGGAAAACTAATAAAAAAATCAAAACAAAAAAAAAAACAAAGCTTATAAAAAAGTATATATGTGGACTTATTCATTTTTTGGTATTATTTGTTTTTATTTTCTTTTATAGTTTTTATAAAATAATTTAACGTTCATAAATAAAATGATAAGTTAAAAATTACACATCATAAAATATGAATTTAGGGTACTAAAATAGCATTTTTGGAAATTATGTGGTATCATTTTTAATATTTTTTAAATAATAGAAAATCAACACATTTTATTTTATTTTTTACATTACGGGAATTTTTTAAATAAACTTTTGCAATACATAAGAAGCAGAAAGCAGTTGATCATGTCATAAATGAGGTGTGGTGAAGACTAAGCAGAACCACAAAAAGTGGTGGAACACACACACGCTGCCGTAGCTGAGAGAGAGAGAGAGAGAGAGAGAGAGAGGGGGAGGGACATCACACAGTGACTTTTGGTGTTGGGTTCAGACTTGAACGTTGAACAAAACACAAGAAGAGAAAAAGGAGCCTTTTGTCTCTATTTGTTGATCGTGTCCCTTCCACCTAATAAGTCCAAGCTCCGCCTTTTTTCCCCCATTAAAGCTCTCCGACCCCACCACGTTCTTCGTCCTTATCTCTTGCAAACCACCCAGATTCATGCATTATTTTATTAGGGCAAATGTATCTCTCATTACTCCAATAATATTCACAAAGAAACATACAATATATAAGCCAAAATATTATTCTTCTGTTACATGTCAATGCCATTCTCTTATCCGGTAAACATCCCATACATACATACATACATATATATATATATATATATATATATGTCTAACGTTTGAAATATTTAATAAGATGTCATAATTTTAACGTGGTGGCAGACTCACAAAATTATTATGAAGCGGAATTTTTTTTTTCCTAAAAAATTTCTTAATATGCTCAATTTTGTATAAATAACAATATGATACGCCAATCGCCATGAACTATTTCTTCATGAAAAAAGGGCAAAAATATAAAGTGTTAAAGAATGGTAACTCGAATTCAGTTTGGTATGACATGAAAAGTTCGCGGTGTGACAATTGTGATAAAAACAAAAGTGAGATTTTTCATGATATTTGTGATAGTAGCGGGGGATTGGGCCAATAGGCCCAATCCTGTAGCCCACCACTAATCTCGCTAAGGGTGCGGGGGCTCCGCTCTCATGGTACGGACCGTTGTGTTTTTGGCCTTTTAATTTATGTTTTTAGGCCCATAGGGTTTTGTCTATCCCTATATATATGATGTATTGCATTAGAGTTTTATCATTAGCGAATTTTAGCTTACCTGACGCCTTCATTGTAATCTTCACAAGTTTAGTGATATGCTTCTCCTCTGTCTGTGGTTTGTTCCTATTTTGGATTTTCACGTAAATTCTCTGTGTGCTTTTGTTCCTTGTTTCTATCGCATTATTTTTGTAACAAGTGGTATCAGAGTGAGGTTTTGATCTCGGTGATGGCAACAATAAAGTATGACATTCTGCTTTTGGATCGCAACACTAGGTTTAGTCTTTAGCAGGTTAAGATGCGGGCTGTGTTGGCGTAAATGGATTTGGAAGAAGTGTTGTTAGGGTTTGAGAAGATGCCCTCATCGTGGACGACAGAGGAGAAACAACGTAAAGATCGGAAGGCTTTAACCCACATTCAACTTCATTTGTTGAATAGAATTTTATGGGATGTTTTAAAGGAAAAGACTACCGCTGCATTATGGTTGAAGTTGAAGCAATTGTACATAACGAAAAGTCTCACCAGTAAGCTGTACCTGAAGCTGTGTTTGTATCTACACAAGATGGTTGAAGGTGCATCTCTTGAAGAACACTTAACCATTTTTAAGGAGATTGTCTCTGATTTAGAGGCCATGGACGTTAAGTACAAAGAAGAAGACTTAGGGTCAATCCTGCTGTGTTCGCTGCCCTCATCATATACAACATTTAGAGATACAATTTTGTATGGTTAGGGTACACTTACTCTGAACAAAGTTTATGATATCTTGTTATCTAAAGAAAAGATAAAGTAGCTTATGACTGAACCTACGGCTCAGGGAGAAGGCCTTATTGTTCGTGGTAGCACTCAAGAGAGGAGTTTTGGTTCTAGTGCTGATATGAGGGGCCAATCAAAGTCCAGGCATAAGGACAAAGTCTGCAACTACTACAAGAAAAAGGGGCACATTAAGACTGACTACTATAAACTGCAAAACAAGAATAAGAAAGCGGCTGATCAAAAGGGAAAACAAACGGATAAAATTGTTAAGGCTAGCGTTGTGGAAGAAGTTTCTGAAAGGGAGCTCCTAGTGATTTTTGATGGTGAATCCAAACCCTGTGAAGACTGGGTTCTTGACTCTGCATGTACGTTTCATATGTGTCTCAATTGGGACTGGTTTTCAATATATGAAACAGTTTCTAAAGGCTCTGTTTTAATGGGTAACAACATGCTATGTAGGATTGCTGGTGTTGGAACTGTCAGGATTAAGATGTATGATCGAGTAGTAAGGACACTAGGTGATGTGAGGCATGTCCCTGATCTGAAAAGGAATTTAATTTCCTTGAATGCTTTAGATTCAAAAGGGTACAGGTACTACAATGAAGCTGGAGTTTTGAAGGTCAGTAAAGGTGCTCTGATTATGATGAAAGGGCAGAAGAAGACTGTTGATTTGTAAGTTTTGCAGAGAACTACAATTATAGGAGACGCAGCTGTTACTATATCCACTATGTTTGATAGTGATCTCACTAAGTTATGGCATATGCAACTGGGGCATATAAGTAAGCTTGAGATGGTAGAGTTGAGTAAAAGAGTACTGCTTGATGGACAGTGCACATGTAAGATGGAGTTTTGTGAGCACTGCGTGTTTAAGAAACAAAGGAGAGTCAAATTTGGCAAAGGCATTCACAATACAAAAGATATTTTGGAGTATGTTCATTCTAACCTTTGGGGACCATCTACTATTCCTTCTCGTGGTGGAGTTAGTTACATGCTTATGATTATTGATGACTTTTCTAGAAAGGTATGGACATTCTTTTTGAAGCAAAAGAATGATGTTTTTGCTACCTTCAAAGATTGGAAGACCATGGTAGAAAAATAGACCGATAAGCTAGTTAAACGTTTCCGCACTGATAATAGCTTGGAGTTTTGTTCAAATGAATTTAATGTCTTTTGTAAATCAAAAGGAATTATGAGGAATTTAACAGTCCGACGTACTCTACAGCAAAATGGTGTGGCAGAACGGATGAATAGAACATTAATGGAGAAGGTACGTTGCATTCGCTCCAATGCTGGGCTACCTAAGTCGTTTTTGGCTGAAGCCACTTCTACAACTTGGTACTTGGTGAATCGCTCCCTTCCATTGCTATTAACGAGAAGACTCCACAGGAGGTATGGTCGGGTAAACCTACAAATTACTCTAATTTAAGAATTTTTGGCTGTCTTACCTATGCTCATGTTGATAATGGTAAATTAGAGCCTAGATCTATGAAGTGTATATTTCTTAGTTATAAGTGTTCGGGTCTAAAAGTATATATCTGATATAACCTCAAGTATAAAGTTGTCCAAGTAATAAATCTCGATGAGTCCAAGGTCGATCCCACAAGGAAAAGATATTGTAAAGGTCCAATATATTAGTTTTATTATGTTTAGTTGAAGAATCTGAGAATAAAAGTTAATTTTATTTACAATATTTACATTTTTTTCCTTTTCTCATTTTTAGATTTTTTTTTTTAGAATTTTAACAACAAGAAATGCGGCTTAGATTTGAATAGTAAAAGGAACTTTAATAAGCAAAATTTAACTCAGGAGATGAAACTTTAACAATAAGTGCAATTAATTTTAAAGGTAACAATAATTTTAACAAACATCGAGGATTAAATGTTCAATTCTGGCAATTAATTTAAATATGTTTTAGTTTTTCTAAACTTATTTATGAATATGGTTTAAGTATGCAATATGACATCTTTTATCTACAACAAATCAAGAGTTACCAAGCATTTATTGTGCCAATTCATGTCTATAATGCATTAAAATTCATGTTTAACAAATATGTATATTTTTAAATTAATCTACTAAAATTACCGACAAAATTTACCGTTAAATATTTACCATGCCATTTTATGTCTACGAATAATTAAAGTATTATTAAGCATTATTCGTGCCATCCTATGTCTATGATAAATCAAAACTTAATTTTGCAAGAATTTTAGTTAAGTTAACATGAAAATTATAAGTTTTTTAAAAATGATTTTGACATTATAACAACTTAAAAAACTTTAAAAAAACTTAAAATATTTACCTTAATTTTGCCAGAATATCCCCCTCTCCTCCCAGCAAAGTAGAATTTAAAACGACATAATGAAAGTAGAAACACACATATTTTTACTGATCACAACTATTTTACAACATAAAAACTAGAATTATTTTACAAAAATATAAAACTAAAATTTAGAAGATGACTAACCTAAGAAGAAGGAAGAAGAAAATTTTCTCCAAAGGAGAATGGTATGAATTACATGAAGAGAGGGGAGTATTTATAGTAGAAGCAAATCTACTATTTACAAGATTTTTACATTTATTTATTTATTTATTTAATTATTTGTATTATTTTATTAAGATATTTTTAAGTGGATAATGATGTAGGATACAATTTAAATAATGGAGAATTTTTTGGATACAGTCAACCAAATAAAGTCAACGCACGCGACTTTGACTCATTTCTAGCCGCGAGATCTAGTCTTCTTAAGCAGATCCGATGGGTGAGAAGAGGACACAGACGTGCGGACATAATGCACATGATCGGCGAGGAGAAAACACACGGACGATTGAGATGCGCTGATCTGAAGCTAATCCGACGGATGAGATCGTGCCACTTGTCAATTTTGTTTTGTTTTTACTTTTTTGATTTATTGAGCATTTGATGTCCTTTTTTGCCTGTTTTCATGCCATTTTTCTTTGTTTTTCTTCTAGAATTCAAATTTAACATAAAATAAACAAACCAAAATTAATTATTTTACAAACATAATTTTTACAATAATTAAAAATATTTATTTTACAATAAAACACACAAAAATTACTAAAAATACATAAAAATTTCTAAAATTAACAAACCTTAACAGATATGCTATCTAAGACTCAGGATTATTTTTAGAAATTACTAGAGACATAATAGAACGTATTTGCAGACTCAAAACTTATTTACAAATATTTTAAAACTTAAAATAAAATCACACAATATTTTTTTCGATTGTGATTATTTACAAACTAAACACTTATAAAACACACAGAAATTATTCTGAAAATTACCAAAAATATTACTAAACATAAAAACACACTAAAAGCACATTTTTAGATATATTTACACACTAAGACACTAAAACACTGTTTATCACTAAATTGTTGTATTTGAAGAGTTTTATGAGAAATATTAATGCAAAATGCTTGATTTTAACGTTAAGAAAAGTACATTTTTAAAGTCTCATCAATAAGCCTGGAGTTAAAGGCTATAAGTGGTGGTGCCCGGACACCAAAAAGGTGATTATTAGTAGAGATGTTGTGTTTGATGAGACTACTATTTTACATGGGACATTTACTACGAGATCTAGTGATGTTGATTAGGAGATCTCTAACAGACAAGTGGAGTTTCAAATTAAGACAGGTACATCATCCAATTCCACTTCCAAATCAAATTCAGAAAGTCATGGAGATGTTGTTTCCCTATCACCGCCACCGAGACCACCGCAGTATTCCATTACCAAATATAGACCTATAAGAGATGTTAGGCCTCCAAAGAGGTTTGCTGAGGCCAACTTAGTGGATTATGCTTTATCAGTGGCAGAAGGTATTGATTGTAGTAAAGAACCTTCTATTTACTCAGAGGCGGTTAGCTGTGATGACTTTGAGAGATGGATGATTGCTATGCAGGAGGAGATGGAATCTCTTCATAAGAATATCACTTGAAATTTGGTGAAGTTGCCTAAAGGTAAGAAAGCTGTTCGCTGCAAGTGGTTATTTAAGAGAAAAGATGGTACGCCAAGAGTTGAAGAAGCCAGATATAAGGCCAGACTAGTTGCAAAAGGTTATAGTCAGGTTCCAGGTGTAGACTTTACAAATGTGTTCTCTCCAGTTGTGAAGTATAGTTCGATTCGAGCTTTGCTTGGTATTGTGGCTATGCAAGATCTTGAGCTTGAGCAGTTAGATGTGAAGACCGCATTCTTGCATGGGGAGCTTGAGGAGGATATCTACATGCAGTAGCCATAGGGCTTTGTAGTTTCAGGTAAGGAAGACCATGTGTGCTTGTTGAAAAAGTCTCTCTACGGCCTGACACAGTCTCCCACGCAATAGTATAAGAGGTTCAACTAATTTATGACCTCTCATGAGTTTAAGAGAAGTGATTATGACAGTTGCATCTATATAAAGAAGAACCGTGATGGGTCTTGTGTCTATTTGCTCTTATATGTTGATGATACGTTGATAGCTGCCAAGAATAAGGAAGAAATCAGGAAGGTGAAGGCTCAACTCAGTAAGAAGTTTGAGATAAAAGATTTAGGTGCTGCAAAGAAGATTCTTGGGATGGAGATTCTAAGAGATAGAAAGGCAGGCAAGTTGTATTTGAGTCAAAAAGGGTACATTGAGAAAGTTTTGCAAAGATTCAATATGCATAGTGCCAAACTTGTGAGTAATACGTTAGCTGCACATTTTAGACTTTCTCCTGCTTTGTCTCCACAATCAGATGATGAGATTGAGTATATGTCTTGAGTTCCATATTCTAGTGCAGTGGGATCCCTCATGTATTTGAGTCAAAAAGGGTACATTGAGAAAGTTTTGCAAAGATTCAATATGCATAGTGCCAAACTTGTGAGTACTACGTTAGCTGCACATTTTAGACTTTCTCCTACTTTGTCTCCACAATCAGATGATGAGATTGAGTATATGTCTTGAGTTTCATATTCTAGTGCAGTGGGATCCCTCATGTATGCTACAGTATATTCTCGTCCAGACTTATTATATGCAGTTAGTATAGTTGGTAGATATTTGGCTAATCCTGGTAAGGAACATTGGAAAGCAGTTCAGTGAATATTTAGGTACTTGCGTGGTACTACTAATATGTGTTTACAGTTTGGGAGGACTAAAAATGGAGTTATTGGATATATTGATTCTGATTTTGCTGAAGATCTTGATAAGAGGAGATCGCTTACAGGATATGTGTTTACCGTTGGTGGCTGTGCTATTAGCTAGAAGGCTACTTTGCAAACGACAGTGGCTTTGTCTACTACCGAGGCAGAATATATAGCGGTCATTGAAGCTAATAAGGAAGCTATTTGGTTGAAGAGGCTACTTGGTGAGCTCAGTGAAGACTTGCAGATTACTACGGTGTTTAATAATAGTCAGAGTGCTATTTTTATCATTAAAGATCACATGTTTCATGAGAGAACTAAGCACATCGATGTTTGTTATCACTTTATTTGTGAGGTTATTGCTCGTGGTGATATTGTTGTGAGCAAGATTAGAACCTATAATAATCCTGCCGATACAATGACTAAGTCATTATCTGTATCCAAGTTTGAGTATTGCTTAGATTTAGTTGGTGTCTGTTGTTGATGTTTGCCCTTAGGGGTGTTTTGTGGAAGAGGTGAAGATAGCTTGTTGAAGAGTTATTCCTTGAAGTGGAATTTGTGTCAAGGTGGAGATTGTTAGAGTATGGTGACCTAAATTCAGTTTGGCCTGACCTAAAAAGCTTACAGTGTAATAATTGTAATGAAAAAAAAATAAGATTTTTCATGAGATACAAACCCTTAATTAAGGGCGTCATATATATTTTTAGTTTATTAGGGCTCCTAAGCGCAGAGTTCAATAAGAGTACTGAAAGTGACCACCCAACTAACAGATGTGTCATGTAGATATATACAGAGATATATATGTGTGTACATATATAACGCATGCAACCACTCAATTAATGCAAGACAACTGAAAATTTTTCTCTCTTTTTATTTATTTATTTATTTTTATCACATTTATATATTGGTAATACTATTATTGTCCACGGTCCACATGTCTGGTCAAAGACTCAAAATGGCACATTTCAATCTTAAGATTTTTCTTCTTGTAAACTTCTAAGCTTTAAAACGTGGGGATAAAAGTCAGTATCACGATTAGAAATACAAAATTACAGATTTTCTTGAGGATATAATTGATTTTGGGCAAAGGTTGTTTCTTTAGTTCTTTTGGGATTGTTTTTCTTTTGTCTTTATCTGAATGCTATTCGATTCAAGCATTGCCCTTCTTTTTTTTTATTTTTTTTCTTCTTTCTAGGTTTTTTTGCTTTTCAGGTTTACTAAAAAGATATTTGCTGGACCTATAATTTGAGAGCAAATTTTCAAAGATGTAATTTCGACCTAGACTCTTGGCATTAGTTCACTGCTTGTTTTCATATAACTTCTTGGTGTCTTTTAGAATGTATTTGAGAACGTAGTTGGAACTAATGAATTAGAACTAAAATATTATTATATGTAAGAGCTTTATATTGTAGTATATTTTTGCTTTCATGGTAGTATGTAAGAGTTTTTATTGTAACAGTTGAAACTAAATAGTTAAAATGGTGTTACCAAACATATTCTAATAGTTTTTTGTTGCTTTTGTTTGTTTTGGCTTTTGTTGTATTCTGAAATGCTTAAATAATGTTACCCTTCAAGAAGAATTCCTAATTTGTTAACATTATTATATTTTCTAATTCTAATAATATAGAGTGTGGAGTTTACAAGTGTGGGATACATGGCTTTTTGAAGGGTTTCAATGAAGTTGAAATGTGTTATTTTGGCCTCCTTCCCTTCATTTATTAAATAAAAAAGGTTCAAATAAAATGACTGATTAATACATAGTATATGCACAATAATAATGGGCTTGTTACATAAATGCTACAAATTGAAGGACTGGATTGATATATGCCCAAAAAATATCTACAGAGAATGTTATATCCTAATCACCACATTATATTTAGAATTCCAAATATACTTTCAATATCTCTTTCAACAACAAAAAATAAAAATAAAAACAAAAACAAAAAAAGCCCAATCATTAAAAACGTTCCTTCTTCAACAAGCTGGCTACAGCACTTTGAGAGTTCGTTATCTCCATTGAGTCACGGCGACACTGAGATTGGATCCGATTTGGTTGTGATGGCTGGTTTCGCACGACACACTTCGGCTTCAATGAGAGAGAGGAAGGAGGGGGAGAGAGCAACGAGGGAGAGAGAAAAGAAGAATGATTAGGTCCATGCTTATTACGCGGCTTCCAAAGTCCTCGTGCTCATCGTGCAGCTCCTAAAGGCTGCTCTTGAAATCGTCGTGCTCGTCACACGACTCCGATTGGTTCATGCCCGTCACACAACTCCCAAAGTTGGCCCTGGTTGGTCCGTACCTGTCCGGTGGTTCTCAAAGTCGACCATAGCTAGTGGTTCATGGCATCTGTCATGGCCATGAATGGCTAGAGGAAAGAGAACATGAGGAGGGGCGACTGGAGTATAAAAAGGAAAAGAGAGGGAGGGAGAAAAACCCTAATGAATATGAGGATGTATTAGTCTTTTTATTTTGGTTTTTATTATTCATGTGGCATAAAATTAAATAGTTTTATTATGTATGGCATAAATCAATCCACACATAAAAAAAATAACTTGGAGCATATATATCTATAAATTGTTAATGATACCTTTGGAATAATGTGGCACAAGATTTTTAATTGATAGGTGGATTTGCGAGTACTCTCTTAATCTTGGGGTTTGAAAAGTTAAGAATCAATAATTTTTTCAAAAAAAATGTTTTTTGAATTGCATAAAATAAAATGTTGAAATTATGTGTCAAGTAATAACCAATTTGAAACAGCACTCAATGGACATGATTTGATGTGGTGAGTCGATCCTATAAAACCAAAGTGATTGACAATGAGGTTTTCTAGAGGGCTTCAATTGCTTAGGACCACATAGATTTAAAAAAAAAAAAAATTCAATTTTGGAAGGATTTATATGTGAAGGACATCTGTTCTTCAGCTAGGAAATATTTGTAATCTTTCCCTTTGGACTGTTTCACTTGTTCCTACTCTTTTTGCTAGTAATAGAAAAGGATTGGCGAGTTGTATATGTAAACAAAAAGGAAAAGGGGGAAAAAACAAGAATGAAAACAAAGAAAAATATTCAACAAAATATACGAGACAAATATATTATTTTTGTAGCTTCTAAAAATCATTATTAGAGAATTTTTAATATCAACTAGCGTTTGGTATATATTGAAAACCAACTTCCACAATTAGTTTATTTGGTAATCAAAACATTCTGAAAACGATTTCACAAAAATTCTAACTTTAAGCTTTTGTGCCTCAGCAAAAGCATAATCGTTGAAACTCGTTGTAGATTGGCTTCCCACGTCGTTTTTAAGTATATAGTAGCAAATGGATTAAAAACTATCCACGTTTTATTTGTTTGTATGGTTAAACGGATTTTGCAGTTTTAAGTAGTTTTTGAATTATAAGGATGAGATTATAACTAATCTAATGTGTCTGGCTATTTTAATTACTACTTCCAAGTCATTGCTTCTTACAGGGCTTGTTTGGCAATGTTTTTGCTTTTACTTTTCGTTAGTAGAAGAAAAAAAAAGTAAAACTCTGGCACAAGTTTTTAAAGTCTATTTTACAAGTGTTTTTTTGATAAGCCGTAATATTTTTATGGTTTCGACTAAAAACTCTTCTAAATAGCTAAAATACTTCTGACAGATCATTCAAGCATTTTTAAAAACAATTTTTGGTCTCAAAAAGCCAAAACAACTTCTAGAAAGTTCTCTCAAACATATCTATCGTAGCGACTAGTGGTGAAAAGGAGCTTTAAATTTTAAAATCTAATTTTGTTAATTAATGTCCTTTAGTTTTGCTGTCAAAATGTTAGTGGTTAATTAAGTAATAATTATCATTAGATGAATTGATTGAAAGCTAATTATCATGGAGGCGGAGATGGGGACATCTTTAATGGCCGACATATATATATAGTGGTGCCAAAAGAACTAAGATTATTTTCCTCTCAGAAGAAACGAATCATGAACAAACATTTGTTTTTACATTCTACATGCTTTAAAAGGATATGAACTTTATGCCTACAAATTTAGACCACTAATTTATATGAGGAGAAAGGAACCCACGAAGGAAAGCCGTCCATGGAACCATTCAATAAACGGCTATCTTTTCTTATTTTGGGATAAAAACAACAAACAAAACATACAAAAAAAGATTCACCTGAAGCATGTATGTATATGTTTTAGACCAAAATCTGGAAATTACACACAAATATATATATATTTCTCTTGCACCCTTTTTGTATTGTCCCAAAATCATTCTATCATGGGATTTTAGATTGATAATGCATGTTTCTGATCGTTAATATTCAGGGTAGACATTTTCTGATATTTTTTGACAGTTGAAAAGTATAAACCTATGAATAGTGTATTCTTTCAAGTCCTTTCATAGAAATCTCATTTTTGAATGTATAAATATATTTTTCTTACGGAAGTATTGCTTTATTTATATTTGTTGTCATCAATATATAGTACCATTAAGAAGAGTTGAAGTCAACATTTTCACACATTTTTTTTAAATTATCCTTTTTTTTTAATAAAGGAATGGGCCTTTTTCTCTCGCGTGAAAAATGGCATAATCAATGAATTGAATGCTCTAGATCTCCCCAACCAACGGTATAAATTTCTGCAATATTTTGGAAATATCAGTACAAAGGGTAATTTGCTTTTGTGGGTTTTCCCTATACCATAAATCTTGGCCCCATTCATGCTATGTGAGGTAAGGCAACGCTTTACAAACAGATAGCTAGCAAAACATGAACAAGTCTTTAATATACTTAGGATTGTCACCTCACCTCACCTCGCCTCAAAAAGCCCTAGCACGTAATATTAATAACACAACACCATTCATTTCTGCACAGTTTGAATTGTTTTTTTTTTTAACGGTATGATCTATGAGTGTTCATATTAAAAACGTAAAGTTGTGTGTCATAAAACTACTCCTCGTATGTAATAAAATAGAAATTTTTGCTAGTATAAAAGTCCACAAAAATTCCCAAAAGAAGATATATGTAGGTTTCTTACGACAAGGGCTCTTATCGATATTACATATATCTGAATATTAGATCTAAACAAAACCACATTAAAATAATAAAAAAATATACAAAACTTTTAGACTTTAATACATATTTAACAGTTTAAAACATCCCTATTATAAGGATATTTTTTCCATACCCTGCCGTAAATTTTCAAAATCTGTATGCGAATTTTCAAAATCTATATGCGAGTCAAACAATCAAACCATGTGGGATAGTGAATTAATTATGTCAGTATTCATTTTTTCTTAGCTCATAAATCCTCTCCCAGTCTACACTGCAGCAACCAATGACCTGTAGTGTGGACTTGAAATGGAGCAGAAGTTTGAAATAACACATTTGAACTTTTCTTAGAAAGAGAAGATATTTTCTATATACATGCTCTTCAGTCAATTCAAACCCGAGTGATTTTAAGAGAGAGATCCATCCTTGCCACCCTATCGGATTTGTGGGGTCATTCTATCGTGCACCAGGACATGATTATCGGATTTTATTTATTATTATTTTTTTGAATTCGAAGAAGAGGATCTAAACTCTTTGTCATGCAGCAGAGTCAGGTATAAATTTACCGATAATCTCTATAGAGAGCCACTAAATCATCTCTTTATGTAAAGAAAAAAAAAACTTTAGTTTTAAAACATTAGATCTTAATTAAATATTAACATTTTTTAATTTGATAGATTCTATAGTGATTTACTTGGTTTGAAAACAAAGAACTCATATATACTATATGGATAAACATGTTCTATAAATAGGATAATTTTTCCCTTATATGTTGTACATCTTGAAAGTTAATTTATTGCCTTCGCAGACACTGAAGATGCAGTTATTAGTACCAATTAATTTGTAACGCAACATTTCACCATTATGCATGTAGTGACGTAAAATATATATATAATGTAACACCTCGAAATTTATTAAATGTTATTAGAATGTAAAATTGTGGATTAGTGTGCTATAACGAGTATTTTAAACTTAACTTGATTATTTTGTGAAATTTCTAAATTTGGTGTTATTTAATTGTTTTAAAAATTTTAATTACTCTTGATTAATTTTAATTGTTATTTTAAATTTTAATAAAATGATTTGTTAAATACTAAGTAGCTTTTATTTGAAAACAGTGTGTTGTTGCACACGGTTTTGTGTAACTGATTTTTCCTCTCTTCCTCTATTTATTTCACCTCACTCTCTCTCTCATTCATTTTCTCTCTCTCCTCTCTCGCCCATCTCTCTCGCTCTCTCTTCCTCTCTCTCTCACATTCTCTCTCAAAAATTTTGAAACAAAATTTGATTTCAAGCTTCAGGATTGTGGATTGAAGGCTCGGAAACACAATTGAGCAACCACAAACTCGAATCAAAGCTTAATTCAAGGTTAGTTTTTAAAATTTCAAAACTTTTTCAATTTTTCTTGCATTTTGAAATCTAAGCTTTTTTAAGCCTAGAAATCTTTCAATCTAGGTTAAATGAACTTAAATTAGCTAGAATACAAATTTTGTTTCATCAAAAACGGATTTAAATCAAGATTTTTTATTTTTCTCTATTTTCTCATTTTCGGATTTTTCTAAAAAAATTTTGTTTAAAACTTGTTTTAATGTATTGAAAAGTAATCTATTATGTTTTTCTATTGTTTATGACTATTACCCATGCCTGAAAACTGAGAAAACAGGTTGGAATTAAAGATTTGGGCTCGGGGAGGCCGAGACTCGTGCCTGAAAAATTCTAGAATTTTTCCAGATCGGCAGGCTGAACTTCGTATTCGGTAGGTCGGATTCATGTGTTCGGCAGGCCGGATTCATCCGACCAGCAGGCTGAACCTGAAAAAGTTCGGCCAACCGGACTTGGACCTCCTGCAAGCCGAACTGCATAGTTCGGCCGGCCAAA
The DNA here is from genome assembly GCA_946598075.1 of Artocarpus hirsutus. NCBI lineage: Eukaryota > Viridiplantae > Streptophyta > Magnoliopsida > Rosales > Moraceae > Artocarpus > Artocarpus hirsutus. The sequence goes on along the minus strand of CAMOHE010054125.1, from coordinate 39,320 downwards.
CTAGGGCGACCGGCAGGCCGATTGGACATGGTAAAATTTTGTGATTTTTCATCCGTTCTCACTATTTTGAACCCTGATTGAAACCCCGACTTTATAAAATGATTTTATAAACCTAAATGGCACACTAGGACACTATGAGATGATTTAATAACTTAGGATATCTCGGGTTAGATACTAATAGATCTAGTTTTCATTTAAGGTTGTGCGTGGATCCACGAAGCTAACGTACAGCGAACCGGGATTACGGTGTGGGACACCAATACGAGTATTGAGGTATGACTTCTATCCCTTCTTTGGTAGCTAGTTTTAAATGTTTTGGCCTTAAGTGAATTTTTAACAAAAATGTTTTCAATGGTTGATTGAAAAAGGATTTTATTAACTGTTTTCTAAAACGATAGATCGAGGTGCTTTCATAATAAACCTCATAATGAATGTGAATGATCATATTTGGTAAAACGAGATTTTAATAATTATGAAAAGATATATATATATATATATATATATATTGGGACATGACGCCATATCAGAGATCGGGTCGTGTATTGCGCGACCTTGGGGGCAGGTCCCGAAACCTAGCTGGGCCACTACGGTGGTGACTTACATATGGTTTGCCCAGGAAAAGAAAATGGTATTCTTTCTGATCGACCTATTGAACTTATTTTTGGTAAGGAAAGCTTTTATCAAATTTTCATCTACTTATTTGTTTGTTCTGGTTCGTTTTCTACATATTTATTTGATTAATGAAATTTCCTTTAAAGTCAAATATTTTAAAAATATAGTCCTATTGAGCCTTTCGCTCACATTTTATTTATTTTAAAATCTTACCCCTTAGGTGGATATCAGCTTAGGATCGGAGAAGAGTCCGCTGACCGGACTTGCGACCAATAGAATATTTGGGTAGGTTGTAGTACAACAATTCGAGGCATGTAAAATCTTAACTTTTTTTTTTTATTTTGGACTATGGTTGTATTGTAATATTGTCGGTACTATGTGTGTGCACAAAATGTGGGCCAATGGGACCCATTCTCGCCTCACCTTCTATTTTATTATTTTATTATCTTCTCTTCGCTTATTTTATTCTATTATTTTATTTGTTTGAATATTATATCTGCTTTTTTTAAATAATTGTTTTTAAAATTATCACATTTTTGTTTATAAATTGATTCTAAAACCCAAAATTTTAACTAAATCTCTGTTTAATTAACTTAATTAATTCACCACGTCACCTCCCGTACTCCGGAGCGTGACATATAATAATACTATTATCTTGTGTTGCTTTTACTCCACTCCACTATCGACATTGCACATATAATATATAGTACAAATACGTTTATACTAATATAGTACCACGAATAAATATATATTTGTTCGTCCAGTCTATAAATATAGAGCAGGTTTTTTTTTTTTTTTTTTATAAGTCAAAAGTCATGCAACGTAGTGGATTCTTTTGTCACACTAGGTGAGCATCTCCTTTTCTTCAAAAAGTTATCTCTCATTTGCTTGAGCACGCAAAATAAGGAAAACGACCTTTAACAAGAAATAATAAAAACAAACAAGAAAAAATAGTAATTTATTTGCACCTCCTACGATCAATAAATTAACAAGAATTTCATGATAGAACATGAAAAAGTATTGATCTTTTATAAATCATCATATCAGTATTGATCTTGTTTTAAATCTTCATATCTCAAAACTCTGATAAAGTTTGAATACATGTGTTTCTGATATAGATACCGAACCGTGAAAAGCTCCATAAATTAATAAAGCTAATCGATAAGAAATGGATGCGGGACTAACTGTGGACCAGTATAGGTGTAATAAAAGCAAAAAGGTGCAAGGAACCTTGCTTTGCTAAATAAATGAGCCTATAATTGAGTAATAACATTGACTGGGTCTTCAAAAGACCAAAGAGTAGTTTGAAAATTTAAAGCTGTGAAAGGGAAAATAAAAGGGCAAAATGTAGCTCAAATGCAACCACACAGTTAGAAACAACTGCATTTATGGTTGCTTGAGGCTTTAAAACACTCATTCTTATTAGAAGGCAGGTGTGCTCATTAATTGGCCGGTTCCTACCCATTTTTCATTAAACATTTGTTCTTGTTTCCCCTTAAAAAAAAATAAAAAAAATCCTTGAGTCGGATCATCCTAAGTCCTGATTGGCCCACTGGTGACTGATCGGCTAACTAAGCTTTCATGCTCAGTGATCATTTAATACTTGTTTAACTGGACACCATATGATATCATGGAGTTAGGTGTGAAGCCTGCAACTGCTAACCTTGACATGTATTTTAATTTATTTACATTACGATATTATTATTATTATTATTACTATTACCATTGTTCATTTATTATTGATGAATTACTTTACACTTTTATAATGATATTATTGTTGTTGGTGTTGATGAATTTTACTTTTAAAATTGAAGTCTGCTGAGGCGCTTAAGATTTTATGTGAAACGCTTACCTGGAACGGAATGGAATTCAGTTCTTGTCCCTAACACTTTGTTTCTTATATTCCTCTTTTGACTTTATCTTTGTCTAATTTGCTCAGGTGGTCCATATTTCATTTGTGAAAGTTTTTTTTTTTTTGGGCATTTTCCTCGTTTTTTTTTTTTTTGAAGTTCATTAAAAAAAAGAAAGAAAGAAAGAGAAAAAGTTCATCAATGCCAATTCAAAAGGTCCAGATTTCATTAGATATCTTTCATAAGAGCAGAGGAGTGGAAAGAACTGAACTATTGAACCCAAATATTATAATAGTAATAAGATTTTCACTATTGGACGGTCTTATACGTACAATTCCTAAGATCTAAAAGAGATGTATGTATAGAGAGAGTTCCTAACCAACATTTTTTTCCATCTTTTTTTTTCCAAATTGACACGTGTCATTAAGTCACTGGTTTCCAGCCACTAGGGTGTACCTGACTCCTCAGGGACATTAAGATTTGAGAATAATGATATATCACTTCTCTGATCTCTATGAATATTCTCTTGAAGTTACTACACCTGTAGGAGAGGGGAAAAATATCAAAACAACAAAAACAGAAAAACAAAAAAAACACAAAAAGAAACAACCTTAAGTTTTAGTCAGGTAGACATTGATGCAATCAAACAAACAACGAGAAACTGAATTAAATCTGTCGTGCCTGTGCAGCAGTTCGTCGAGGAACATCAACTAATCGCTCCATTGTTTGCAGCTGATCATATGGAGCTATCTGCAGCACAAACTTATAGTGATTAGAACACATAAATTTGAAAAGAACAAAGTAAAAGAGTAGCGGTCATAGGCTTAGTCTAACGGAAATTTCAAATCCTCCTCCAATATAGAGGTTCTAAGTCGGCAGCATAGGAAAAAAAAAAAAAATACTAGATTTTGAATCCATGAGTCCTGCTGGCATAGACTAGCTAGGCACAAAGTTTCTGCAACATGTATTTTTTGCATTCCGGTCAAAATAAAATGTGTTAGGTATGATAAAGTCAACTTGTCCCAAAAGGCAAGTGCATGATTTCTACCTGGTTAAAACCATCCGGCCATGATATTTGGACAGCATAGTTTCCCATTGGTTGAATTTCTTCAGGTTCAATATCTTCTGGAACATCAGTGTACTGCAATTTCTGCTCTCCGGTCCACTCATCCTGTCTCATCACAAAAAGAGTCATCCTCAAAGTTGATGGAGAGAAAGATTCAATCGGTCAGGCATGTAAAAATAGGAGAGAAGCATTTCGTCTGCTCTGCAAATTTTCCGTTTGGAAAGGTCTGATATAAGGTAACATTTACCTTATAACCTCAATTTGTATCAATCTAAGTGATGTTTACAATTATAAGAATGTAAATGTCATCACTCCCGAAGAGGTGGAAATGAGGATTAAGAGAGAGGTCAACCTGAAGAGGCCGCTTTCAGGTGTCCGATTTGGTATCACTTAGAATATGTTGTCGGGTTACCGTCATAATATATATTGAAATTACAAGGTACCAAGTTTAATATTCTGCAATACCAAGGGTCTTTCATGCTAATGATGAAATGATAATTGCTCAACATAAACCTAGACAAGGAGTAGGACAACATACTCAAAAATGAAAATGAGAGAGACAAGTTCTTTCTTGCAACAATGGATCACTCTTTAATGGTATTCAAATGAAATTTTATAATGATATGGTTTGGATTCCCTAGCTGTCACTTTTCGTTTAGGTTGGAGATGAAGAGGCTACGGTTCCACCATTTTTATATATACAAGGAAGCTCAAATACCCAAAATCTTTGTTATGTTTCTTTTCCACATTATGATATTATTTAACCGATGTGAAAATCATGTGGAAGAGATAAGCAGTCAAATCTAAAATGAGAATGAATTTTTCATACCACACTTTGGGCAGAGCGGTCATTTCGTCTTACAGTTGCAGGATGGAGAAGAAATTCTTCATCTGAATCCGGTACCTTCACCCTGAATGCTTTGATAGATTTGTCATAGGTGACAGCCGTTGATACTAGATGGAAAAAAAAAATGGAATTGAAGTAAATTAAATTTCTTCAATTAGGTAGCAAAAGTTCCATACTAATAATTTGGTGTCAAACAAGTAAAGAGAGCACAAAAAAAATGATAAAAGGGTTTGCAAGCTTCATTCTGAATCTTAGCAAAATTACAAGCTTCCTAATGCTTCATTTTAGTCTGAAAATGTTGCAAGGCATGTAGCATTTTTTATACAAAATTTCTAGTGTTTGTTAAAATCATGGAAAACCCATTTGAAATTTTGCAATCCCGTTATACTTGAGTAGGTCCAAGAATGAGTTGTGTGTTTAAAATTAGCTATTCAATTCTATTCTTAAAGGAACACTTTTCTGAAGAATATAGAGCACAATAAGTGTACCTTGTTGGCGAATCTTGGCACACTGCTGCACAATGCATACACCAAGGTCTTGAAATGTTGTAGCAACTTCACCTTGAGGATCAGCCACCACTTCAGGCATTCCGCTATCTCCAGAAGCAGATAGCTACAAAGAAATAAGATAATAATAAAGATAAAAATTGTATACATGAATTTGATCAAGTTACGTTTAATCTGGTTAGCAACATGTCATATTATCCTACGCTTCAGAATTTTAAGAAACTAACAAGCCAAAAAATAATTTAAAGGAATTATCAGAGAGATTTTTCATGACATGAATTTGAGTAAACAACCTATGGGACTTACAGTTGGTCTAATGGGAAGATCAAACAGATGAGGAATTCCAAACTGCTGCACAACCTGCAAAAGGTGTTGGCTCCATATTTTATTCCGATAGAATTGCTTGTTCAAATTTAGCAATAAGATTCCCCAAGTCATCATCATTTAGATTTTATTATAATCATTATTTTTTTTTTCTATTAGTAAGAAGCTACGTTGCCCGGAAATTTGCATACCTGAGAGCCCGAACCTCTACCAAATGGGTAATATCGTTTTCCATCGGCATCGAAGTGGCACATATTCTCAACTACAGCAACACATGGCACCTAAATAGATGAAAAAAGATAAGAGGGACACAAGTAAGAAACAAGAAGAGTAAAAAATTTAGCATGTTCATCCAAGCCACAATAAAATGCCTCTCCTTGTAAGAAAGATTAAAAACTTTTTCCACATTGGCAAGTCTGTTTGATATGATATTCCGAAAAAACGTCGGACAACAAATTGCTAACCTTGAGCTTTGAAAACATTCTTACTCCTTTTGCTACGTCAATAAATGCAAGCTTCTGAGGGGTGGTGACGATGACAGCAGCAGTTAATGGCACTACCTGAAAACGGTATTTTTTTCACCCAGCTCAAATTGAGGAAATCTTCATGACAAGAAGGTTGTATGAGGAAAAAATCCTATTCAAGTAATTCTCCAAAAGGGTGGTCATTTCCATATAAGCATGCTTCAAATAAGGCATGATACAAAAACATAGGAAATTAACCATATACCAATGACAGATATATAGCTGTATTAATGAGCAAGTATTTGTTTACACCAGAAACCGAGCATGTGAGGAGGAGGGACCTGGCATAAGGTAAGCTGAATATCACCAGTTCCAGGCGGCATGTCGACAACGAGGTAATCCAGCTCTCCCCTATATGAGAGAACCCACCACATCAGTATTTTCAGAACAAAATCAACATTAAAGATTTGTGTGCAAATCTTTTGCCAGACCTTATACCACTTTCATTTAACGTAAACTCTTATTTCTTTTCTTCTTTTTCTTAACCCTTGGAAGCAAGTCATACCACTCTGCTGTAGTGAGAAGTTGGTTGATAACCCCAGACACCATTGGACCCCGCATTATAGCACGACCTTGTCCAGCAAATCCAAAGGACACCAACTTCACACCCAAGTATTCGGTAGGAATGATAGTTCTCTTCACTGGGTTCTACAGGAAATGTTATCTGGTCGTTTATTATTATGGCGCACAGCCAATTGGAAGCAACAACTCAGTTGAGTTTCGTAACAATACCATTTCTAGTTGTCGGTTTTCGGGGGAGACCATAGTTGGTAAACTTGGACCGTATACATCAGCGTCAAATATTCCTACTCTAGCACCCATACCAGCCAAGGTGTATGCCAAGTTTACTGCTACAGTTGACTTTCCCACACCTCCCTAAACAAAATTTTAACAAGTATGAGCAGGGATACAATATAAGCAAAAGTATCCGGGTAAAAGAAATATCATGATTTGATATACACGCAAAGGAAATGCAAGAAAAGATCATGGAAAAAAATCTACCTTGCAACTTGAAACTGCCACAATATTCGAAATCTTCTGCAGACCTGGTGGAAGTAGGCCGGCGTAAACAGGTCTTGCGGGCTGTGCTGACATTGTCACATTCACACTTCTTACCCAAGGAAGCATTTTCACCACCTCATTTGCTTTTTGCTCAAACTGTCATGGAATCGAAATTAGTTAAACTTCCCACATCACTAGTGGAGAACACTCCACGTAGCCCATTTAAGACTACAATAGCATAGTAACATTGAAAATTTTCTTCATTGGTTTATGAAGCATCCCGCTAAAGCAAATATTCTGAATGATGCCCACAAATTATTTCATAGAAAGGATAACGAAGATCAAAAAAAGGATTATTGGATATATTGACATCTATCCTTACTGAGAAAATTAAATCTACCATTCCAAACAAATGTGAGTTCTTGATCAAACAATGATGGCTGTGTCATTTACCATGTCCTTGATTGGACATGCTGGTGTAGTGAGCTCTAACCGAAATGAAACCTGAGATGAAAAATAAATACATTTTGGTGAGGACATTATGTTTTACATGTATGTCATAGAAAATTCAACATCCATGCTCTAGATGACCTCTCCCAAAGTCTCATTGATTTGAAGATCTTTCACGAAACCACACGTGACAATGTCTGTCCCAAAATCCGGGTCAATGATCTGAGACAATGCTTTCAGAACATCATTCTTCGCTGTTCCGCTTGATATTGTGCCAGCTGCAAAGAATAAATACATAAATATTATACTTAAACCACACGCAAATAGCTTTACACAAACTATTGCAGGAAAGACAAATGGAACAACACAATTTAGTATAATGGAATAGCACTCATACTAACTTGCTAGCTTCTCATAAATAGGGACTTTTAAAGCTTGGAATTCTGTTAATATAGATTGTTAATTTACTATTTCTCTTCAAAAGTTCAAACTGTTAGGAGCATGGTAACATTAGTTTTTATATTTTTCTAACTAACACTCATTGTCACGCTTGGGCTGGACAATGAGCAATCATGTGGGCAAATTAGACAGAGCCACATAGCCAACACACGAATATTCAATTATAACCCAGATGATATTAAAACATGTGAAGACAATTTTTCAAGAGTGCAGCTACAGGAGTTTAAACTCGGGGCCTCCCTACGATACTTTGAGCCCTTTTGATCAGAGGATTCACAAGATTTGAACTCGAAAGAGTTTGGTAATCAAAAACTCAAACCCATTTTAAATCATGATGTGGTAGTTTGAATTCAAAATTTCCTCTAAATTCAGATTCACCTCCCCCACTTCCACCCGCCCAAAAAAAAAAAAAAAAAAAAAGAAAAAATCCAAACCACATTTTTCAAACTTCTCATTTCAAACCAAAAAAGTTCAAATTATTATGTATCAAACCCATGAAACAAACAGACCCAATGTTAACTAACCATTTCTTCCAAAAGCTTAAGCAGTTGCCCACGTAAGTTTCTATATTATTGTAACATTAGTGAGCTCTTATAATTAAACGTGAAATAAAAACAAAAGATAAATAGATGACGTAGAGTACATCCATAATATAAGGTTCTCCACGGTTTACCTGATCAGTTTTATGACATTGGTACCCAAACAATTTTGCATGGAATTAGTTTTTCTTTTTTTTTTTTCCCCTAAGAAAGAGCAAGTTACTATGAACTCTACATAACTGGTTCCACAAATTTGCAATGCCAAACTATTTCAAGCTTCGTAAATTATTCAAGAAAAAAGAAAGAAAAGCAGAAACAAAAAAGGCTCAACGCCGCATTTGAATGGGCGCATGCCCTCATTCAAGTTTTGAAATTTATGATTTTTACCTAAAATTTTAAAAAAATTTTAGTTACACTCTCATTTTGTAAGAAAAGTTTTATATGCCCTTCGGTATATAATTGAAATATGTTGACGTGCCTCTACTCTACAAGAAAAATTATAACCATAAGCTCATTTAATAATTGAGATGTATAACTATATTTCCGGTCAACAAAAATACTTTCTTTATTTTTATTTATTTATTTATTTATTATTTTGTTTGTGGACAAAACATTCCCATTTCAACCACAACCTCAGAGAATTAAAGACAAAATAGGATTCTCCAAATGCAATTAACAACAACAACAACAACAAAAACATCATTGCATTTGAAATCTTCAAATGGATGTGGGTTAACAAACACCAAGCATTAAATAATCCACTCGGTTGGCTTAAAAAAACGAAATAAATAAATAAAAAAAGAAGATGTAGAAAAGTTTACCTTCAACAGAGGCAGCTTTGGAAGCGAAAGAGCTGAAAATGGAATTATTACGTGATACCCACAAGGAACTTTCAAATCCTTTTGGCTGAAGACAACAACTTATAGACGATAACAAACTAGGCTTCTCAGGTGAAACTAGTCCTATTATACAACAAATAAAAACAATATTAAAAACTTCAACTAAAAAAGGAAAAAATCCAAAAAAGCAGCATAGAAATTCACCTGTGTTTGAATGTGGTTTGGAGCAATGAAGTGAAGTGTAGAGTGAAGAGGAAGCATAGAGAAGCTGCATTTTAGAGAGAGAGAGAGAGAGTAGCGCAAAATGCAAAGACAGGGAGATAAAAAGTAGAGAGTTTATGTGAGCCTCATGTTTTTCCTTTCCCGTCGTACAGGATGATGCAGAATCCAATCAGCTTAGCCACTACGACGTCGTTGGTTAATATTTTTGCTGACATGGCAAGACAATGGATGATACAGAACAAACAAAGCCTGACATGATGCTCTTTTCCACGTGTGAGGCTGTCAATGCTTGTCCCAACAAGAGCTTTTTCTTCGCCAAAAATAATCATATACATATATTTTTAGTATTATTATTATTTTCCTCAGGCTAAGCATGCAAACGTTTCTGAAAAATCGTGTTTGTAAGCATAATTTAATGCTAACTACACACTTAGCTTCACTAAATATAGAGTTCAAACATCCATTTTAAACTTTGTATATGTATTTAATAGTTGTTTTAAAGAAATATTGGAACTAACAATTTTAGTTTGAGAGCTGTAATATTAAAGAGTTTTTTTTACTGTAACATATATATATATATATGAGAGTTTTATAATATTTACAATTATAATTAATGGTTAAAATTACTCTCTCTAACTACATATAAATACATATAGATATAAAAAATACCCAAAACAACTAGTGTTTTGCCAAAATATATATAAATATAATAACATGATTAGGATGCAAGTTGTTATTCATCTCCACACAGTCGCTCCGCTGAAAATAGGTCACCCTTTCATACATTTTGATATCATTCCCCTTTCTCAGTCATGCTTACAAGAAACATCATCTCACCATTTCCCACTTCATGGTTTATTGATTCTTGGAATCACATTATCTTTTGATAGGAGCACTGTCTTTTTTTGTCGGGTGTCCTATTGTAATTATGACTTGGATAGTATTTTATCCCAAAAAGGAGAACGGAAAAAAAAAAATTGTAAGACATGATATTTTTTCAAGCAACAAAGGATAGTTATAAAGATCAATGACGAGGAAATTTAACCATGTAAAATCCATCATACATTCATGTACCCTTCTTTGAATTTAAGAAGGCAATGGGAAAAGATTATAAACATAATTTCCTCCATGGTTGAAATTCTACTGATCCATTGAAACTAGAACAGTCAAGGAAAAATAAGAAATGCCTCCCCGAAAACCTTTCCTTTCGTCCAATGGCCTTCCCTAGCAAAGAAAAATCAGAGATTTGTCTCCTGAATCAGCATCCAAATCTTCAAGCCGGATAAATCTTGCCGGTCATTGTGATTAATGGAAAAAAAATTGCCTGTACAGAGACGGCGAAATCGATCAGAGGTCATTTATCAAAAGAGCATATGGTAAACATGAAGCAAATACCAATCCTCGATATCAGAATTAATTCCCCTCGTTTAATGCCACAGCTTACTACAGAATCCATTCCTTGGCCTCTTGCTGGAAATTATGTCCGAGAAAGAATCAACCAACTGTCCTGCCAAGCTACTTGGATCATCAATCATGGTTTGGATAAATGTGTTAACAACCCTGCGTTCCTGCTCCGACGATCTGAGGCTAAACCAAGTTAACAATTTCAACCTGAATTCCTGTGTAATGTGACCCTCGCATTCGAGCCATCGGATCATCTTCACACAGTACTCAAAGTTCTCATCCAAGCAACTAGAACCGTTAGAGATTCGGAATGGTGAACCGTTAATCAGTGTGCTGTCACAATCATGCGCTTCTTCGTTTGTGTGAGCCGCTGCGAACCTTTTCCTGCAAAACTGTGTCAGGGAATCAACAGCCGGCACGTCACCGTTTGGCCCCAGTGTCCACGTCTGGGAGTCGCCACTACCATGTGATCTTGCTATACCATTCTTTACTACATCATGCGAAGCAGCATCGTCATCTACTGCTTGCTGCAAGCTGCAGCCATTATCTTCATCCCTGGACGACTCAAATGGTGGGGTTAACTCTTCATTTAGATCAGGAACGGAGACGACATTCAAGTCAAGCCCAAGTGAAACAGAAGTCAATCTTTCTTCTTCTCGTGCAGTTTGAGGCTTTACGGCGGTTTCTGTGCAGCACATTTCGATATCTGCGCTGCAAAATCCCTCTAAGTGGCCTTGCTCTTGAGCCCAAGCTAGATGCAGTATCTTTCCCAGGTCACGAACTTTAAATTCAGAAGAACCAACAGCCATCCTGTTTTTAGATTCGCTTTTCGCACTAGCACTTCTTTCAACAACAGCATTCTCTTTCTTATCAGTCTTGCCAGCTACCATATTAGGATTCTTGTGAATTATCTCAATGCTCTTGGTGAAACATTTCGCTTCAGAGTGACCCAAGTCCCCGGTCTCTGTATATGATATAATCCTAAATGTGTACTCTGTGCAAGCCTGCAAATTAGATATCAAAATCCTTCTTTGAGCTCTTGGAAAGACACAATTAGGTTCTTTTGAGTGCGTTTCTTCTATACTCTTGTAATACCAAAGTTTATAGCCCTTAATGTTTTCTGATGATGCTTTAGACAGTTCGATCAAAATTATCACAACTGACGAAGATGTTACTTCTTCAAAAAGAAACTTGCAAGCAGAAGGAAGTGAATCCTCTGAAAAATGAAACACGGGATTATAAGTAATCACCTTAGCAACTTCTCTATGCAAAAAGAAAAGGCAATTAAAAACATATGATCCTGTGCAAGTTCCAACCTCTACAATTTGGATTGACACTATAAATGTTGGCTAGCCTTTCATCTGCTTTCTCAATTGCAAGGGCACAAAGCTTCTGCACATCACCAGCAATAGAAAGTCTGCTCACAATGCCACGTGCCATCTTGGCAGAAACACCATTCACTGGACCTACTTCTGTTTCTAGTTTAGCCTTGGCTTCTTTAACTATCTCATGCAACTCTCGAAATCTTGAAGTTCCATCCAGAAGCCTGTAACTCAAGTATATCCTATAACAAAGGACATCAAGGCGGCGTGCGTCTTTGGCCACAACTAGTTGCTTCTTCCAACAACTGCCAACATTGATCAAACCAGATTAATTTTTTAAGTCCAAGACCAAAGCATGAGCAGCCCTGTTCTTTCTCTATTGTTCCTTGTCTTTTATCTTCATTATCTGAGATTATTTGAAAACTTTTTATATTACCACAATTTAATTCACTAAGGCCTACTCTAGAACACGATAAATCATTTTCCAGGAAGAGTGCACATTATCAACAAGAATGTCCAAAATTCAAAAAGAAAGAACTTAAACAAAATATCAAATATCAATAATGTATTTTAAAAACAGATGACAGAGGAAAACAATTAGCTGTCAACTGCAATAACTCAAAATCCAAATTCATTCGATGCCAAAGTTGATCCAGATTCAATTTGCTATAAGGAAACTGATGTCTAGGGAAAGGCAGAGCTAGCCTGCCACAGAGTGCACAAGATTTTTAATTCTAGGATAAGATGTGAAAACTAGTACTCACCCAAGTATTCCAGAGACTTTACCACAAGAAGCACAACAATAGCTACCATCTAGTTGCATAAGTTGCCCAAGATCAACAACCCCAACCTTTTCACGTTGAAGGGCACACTCAATGTGACAAGACAACCCACAAGAGTCTCCCTGACTAGATTCTGACGTGCATACCAGCCAAAGACTAGGATCCTTATTGTCGTCAAAAAAATGACAGATACAACAGGAGCACCTTTTGCAAAATGTGTCATCTATAGATAGGACAGCTCTACATGCAGAATTTTTGCAAATCCAAGAGTTTGAGCCTCCAAATTCTGAAGACTGTTCAGCAGTTGGAGGGAAACGCGTGGGATTCTCTCCCTTTCTATTTTGCTTCCTTGAAGAAGTCTGAGTACAAGGACTAGAAGAAGCTTTTCTTGGGTCCTGCTTCTTGTTTGTTTTGTTGGTCATCTTTGCTATGTCTGTGGTTTTGCCTTTTGATGAAACCAAGTTTTTCTTGTCCTTATCAAAACACGTTTTTAAAAATTCCTTCTTGGGACCAGATTTCAGAAACTCTTGAAGTAGCTCTGGACTTCTTGAAGCATCATCAGAATGCCCGTTCTTCTCAGGAGTGCTTTGCACACTGGAAGAAAGACTTTGAACACCAGAAACTGGACATGAAGAACATACAAAAAACTGAACTTAGAAATATCTTTCGAAGGCACAGGAATTGTAAACATACGTGACTTGTTGATAGTAAAATCGAATAACATTTACAGCAAGAATCAAAACAGCTCCGAAAGTGAAGTCCCTGTTAAATCAGGCATGAATGCAGGCAGTGAATCAGTTAATGATTACAAGACGAAACAAACTAACTAACTGTTGGATAGGCACCTTCAAATAGCTGTCAGGTTCTAGAATGTGCTCTACAATATCAAAGCACCAACAAAACAGAAGCTTAAATGGATGTGCTCTACGTACAGAAGTTGGAAGCACAAATGGATCTTCTTTCCAGTATTCAGCCCAAAATCATGAATTTATAGGTAAAGCACATCACACAAAAGCTAGGGAAACAATGAGGGAAAAAATTATTAGGATACAAAGTAAGAGTTTCGCTTTTTTAAGAAAAAAAAATTGAAAAAAAAAAAAAATCACGTTACTAACCAGGATATCAAAAAAAAAATGATAAGCAATTATCTAAAGATAAAATTCTTACAAAAACCTCATCAAGCACAGCTCAAACACACAACAGACCCCAATAATTGTTGGGGCATATACTTTCCTTCCTAACGTTATCTTTCCAATTATACCAATAAAAAAAATGCATAAAAAAAGAAGGCAGCAGTTATAAGAATTTTTTTAAAAAATTGATAGACTACGCATACCTTTAGCAAGCAATTTATCTTCTAAATCCATCCCTCAAAAATTAATAACAAAAGTTGAGCAGTCCTCCCTGTGACAACAAAGTGATATTACAAACTTCACAATAACCATACAAGATAAACATGCGGATACAACCGTTGAAATTACCAAATTGATTGCTCGAAAAAGGTGAAATTACATATTCAAACTTGAAAACATAGCTTGGTCAAATTCTCCATCTATAAAGCTTAGCGAAAGAAAATTTTCATCAAACTGATCCTCCAACTATCCTGATGAACAAGTCAAAAGTTCTTTCCTCCTCTATATCTTTCATATTTTAGGCACAATGTAGCTCACGATTATCACATGTTGTCAAGGACAATTACCAAGTCGGAAACTGGAACCAAAAATGGCAACTAAAATTCTTCAGCAACCAAAAACATAAGATTTCAAAGAGAAAAAAGCAAATTCTCATTCACAACCACACAAAAAAGTTCCCTTTTCTCTTCCCAGAAAAACCAGACAATCCCATGCAAAGCCAAAACCAATGAAATTAATAATCTTTTTTTCTCCACCATAAATTATTTAGCTGATTAACGTACAAAAAGATAAACGTAACATTTCAGATATGACAAAATTTATCGTACTGAAATCGAAAAAGAAGCTACATATTTTTCAGAAATCACTCGTACGTACATTGAGCAGAGAAATCCAAAACAATTTTCAGGGGAAAAAAACGCAAAGGAAATGGAAAATGAGGGTTCAAAAGCAAAAAAGCGAATAATTTTTTTCAAAATTAAGGTCGAAACGGAAACGGAGTTCGAGAAAGCGAACATGTAAAGCCGAACAAGGAACAGCGAAGACGAAAGAAAGAAACGGATCTGCCTTCGAAAAGCGTCAAACAATGCCAAATGAAGAATTCAAAAGAAAAACATTAAAATAAGAGGAAATAAAAAACAAAACAATACGGAAAAAGAAACACAAATCGAATCTGGAAAAGAACGAACCTCTCAACAATGGTGACGAATCTAGGGTTTCGATTCCCCCCAAATTCGAAGGATTTGCTATTTGCTATCAGAAAAGCATGAAATCCCCGATGAGAGATAAAGCTTCTCCGTCGTGTTAGTTGGTAGAGAGAGAGAGAGTCTTGCAAGAGTTGCCCATGATTTAGAGCAAACTCAGTCGTGTAACGCACGCGCCAGAAACGCGCTTGACTGGAGCGCCATCAGTTTGAAAGTAGGGTTGGTTCTGCCGCGCAGAAAAGTACACGAAGCACTGTCCCGCCGCGCAACTGGTCCGTGTACATCATACACGCTTTGTTAGAGCGTGTGATAATATTTTATCCACTATTTTTCCTAAGATACCGTGTTTTTTATTAATCTATATTTATTTTCGGGTCATTTAAAAAAACAGAAAAGAAAAGAAGAGAAGAAAGGCAAAAAGCAAAAGTGCAATTAAGTCCATGTCATTCAGCAATATATATATATATATATATATATATATTAGTTTTCACAGTCTAGGAGTAGCTTGACATCATTGATCAAATCCCAACCGTCGGATCAATCCCGACAGTGAAACTCAACGACTCGTTAAAAGCCGTTGACTGACGAACACGGATATTTTTTTTTTTAAATACAAACACGATTTCTCACCATCAAAAATCAATCAGAAAAGATAAATAATAAATAAATAACACAACATAATTAAATTAAGTATTTTTTTTTTCAGAAAAACAAAAAGGAATCATGGCTTTCATATAAAGAAATCACAAGATTAACACGTGTCGGCTAAATGTAAAATCTTCAAAAATTTTGACGGGGAATTGGTCAACCGAAACATGCATGTCAAGCATGGAGAACGAATTTTTTGTTACTTTTCATGACAAGTTTACACACTTTCTTTTGGTTTTTGCACTTTTATTTTTTGAACTTTCATGTTTGGCAGAGATTTGAATAATTATTGTGGCCTTTTACACATCATAATCATGTTCATATTAACAAAATACAAATAATCCGTTACAATGGGAAATAATTTGCCTTGACTTGGGAAATATTAAAAGACAAGGTACGCCTAACTTTTATTTGAAAAAACTAGGAATCTATTTCCCCTTTAATAAAAATACATGTGGATTTTGATTATAAGACTGTTTTTTCCTATAAGATTTTGAACGAATAATTTTTGTTTTATTAAATTTTTAATTATTAGACTAATTTTTTAACGGTTTTATAAGAGTAGTTTTATGCCACACCCGATTTAAATTTTTAGTGTGGACACTTATAAGATGATTGAAAATTTAACCTAAGCTTTAACAAACAATAATTCCCACATGCGAGTAGCCAAAAAAAACAATTTTTCTAGTAAAAAATGCCTATATACATATTATACATTTGTATATATCAAGAGATTTTTACAGCATAAGCTGAGAAATGCAATATTGATAGGTTTTATTTTTCATTTTTTTAGATTTATATCTTAAACCGTTTACTCTATGTTTTTTTTCATTTTGGTGTGACTTGATCCAATTTAAGAGTAAATTACATGCCCTCATCGTATTAGCATGAGGTCCTATACATTTATTCTAAAAATGTATTTGACAGTATCAATTATAACTAAAAAGTGAAACAATTTTATTGTATACATAAACTTATATTATAATTTATTTTTATTTTATATTATAACATATAAAAATTATATAATATCATACTTAAACAAGATTTTTTTTTTTTTTTGAAGGACATTGAAAATTGTTCTGGAAAAGAAAAAGGCACACAGCATTGGATCAATCATCACCAAATTGCACTTTATGGGTGTTTGGCATAACAAACAAACCGTCCCCGTAGGCATATTGGAGGGGTGATGTTTTAGGGGTGACTGAAATGACAAGTCTCGGAGAGGGTTTAAGTGTTAAGATAATTAAAGAATAGAGAGAGCCAAAGGGTCGAATCATGGCCTGGCTAGTGGTGCAAAAAATGGTACCTTTTTACTGTTCCCACGTCCAACGAATAGACAGGAACGCCACAGGATCACTTCAGTATTGATTGAGAGCCACTCGGCGTTAGCTGCATGCACTACTCCACTTTACATATATATATATATATATATATATTATATTCTCAAAGTGCGTGTCATGAGGTCGCGCCGCATGCTATTAAAATTCAAATTAAATTAAAATTAAAATTTTATAAGTGATGACAACGTAACAAACCGAATATCAAAAATTAAGTTTTAACTGTTATATAAAATGCTCCTAAATTATAGTATAAAGTAAAAATTATATTACAATATAAAGTTTTTTTATGTTATAATATTTAAATGTTAATTTTTAAACACTTTTAAAATTAGATTGAATCGAGAATATTTTAAATTTAAATCGAGTTACCAAGCGCCTTTGTAAAATGCTACACTGATTAATGTTTCAAACCATAAAACGGTATATCATATTCATGAATATTTTGTTTAATTTAATGTGAAATAGTGGTTTAAAACTATAAATAGTCATCCACAATCGTGTACATAAAAAAGCTAAGATTTATTGATAGGAGGCCAAATTTTCTTTTTTTATCAAGATTACACTAACACGTAGAGAATTATTAATTTAAAAGGGTCTAATTTATACACATACTTACTATATTAAAATTAAAACCATTATATAAAAATAAATAAATAAAAACTAGGGTGGATCATGGCCCTACCCTGCCCCCAGTCTCCGTCACTAAACGTGCACATTCCTATGACCTCGAGAAGAGAAGAAGGAATATTAGTGTGTTCAAAGATGAAAAACATGGTTTAATCCACGTCGAGTACTTACTGAGAGAAAACTCATATAAATATGGGAAGATTCGAAATTTAAAACTCTAGGCACACATTCTGTTATTATTTTTTTTAAGAGATTGTAT
This sequence comes from Artocarpus hirsutus, assembly GCA_946598075.1. Lineage (NCBI taxonomy): Eukaryota > Viridiplantae > Streptophyta > Magnoliopsida > Rosales > Moraceae > Artocarpus > Artocarpus hirsutus. The sequence continues at coordinate 21,363 of CAMOHE010054125.1, read as the reverse complement.
TGAGAGTTTGGGTGTGTATATGAGATTATTAAAAAACTTTATAGATCACCTTATTGGACCTAGGCTTTTTTGTGTTGAACTACCATTCAGCTTAGTTTTCTTTGTTTTCTTTTTATTTATATTTCACAAAGTTGTTGTTGTTGGTGGACATCTCTATGATATTGAAGAAGTACTCGAGCATTGTTGATTAACTTAATCACGCTGTTGAATAGTAATAAAGTGTAGTAATGTCTTGTTTGTGTTGAAATGTGACGTTATATTGCAAAAGTTACGTTTCCCACGCTCTAATTAGCTGCCTAACGTTATCATTGAACCCGTGATTATTGTGTTGCTACGACTTTTCTTGAGGGTAAAAAATGGATTTCAAAAGTACGTGGAATTATTGAATCCTCTGGTACCAATTCCTTGACAAAATTGTCAATCGACCTTTTGCATGGAAAAAAAATAAAGAAAATTACTAAATAGTCCCCTATACATGGCTGCTTCATAGCGTGCAATTTGTGCATGTAGAGTTTTGACTCTCAAAGTCTGTGTCATGCTCATGCAATCAAAATCGTGGCAGATCCATTGAACATACATACATGCACACATACATATATATATAGTTTTAGTGTCTTGATCCATTGAACGTGTGTGTGTGTGTATATATATATAATTTTAGTTAGAGACTATCATAACACCCTCTAAAACTCTTGTCAATGAGACCTTTTCTGATCCATTAGATTTGAATCCAACGGTTAAAAACAAATGATCTCACAATTAATAGTACAGTGAAATCAAATACACCAAAATTAAAAAATAAAAAAAAATAACTCAAAAAGGAAGAAAAATAACTATGTGGCTGCCGCACGAACGTCTGGTTGGGTGGCTATCTTCCTCGGCGACGCCCGATCGCGGCGGAGGTCGCGTCAGGGGGGATTGCCCTCAGAAACCCTCGATCACTAGCGGAGATCGCAAGCAGACGTAGTGGGTCGCAATTACCCCCCACCCCTTTTGGCCCTCTGCCCATGCTGCCCCCTAGCACCCCGATTGTCGAGACGAGGTTTGGTGAATCAGAGACCGAGAAAAAATGAAGCCCAAACTCTGTCATGAACTCCACAACGAATATTCGTGAACTCCATCGCAATTCTTGGTGGCAAATCAAGGTCGGTGTGCTCCTCCATCCCTTCACCGGACTTCAATCGTGGTAACTCCTCCCGATGAGGGATTGCCAGAGTGTTTGATGAGCACAAGCGGGTTTTTTTTTCTTGAAAGGTCCCCCTCGTTTTTCATTTAGTTATTTTCTTTTTAATTTTTTTGTTAATTATTAGGTTTTCTAATTTTAGTTTTGATCATATATGGAAAATTCTATTGTCATTTAGAGGAGTTGAGTGTTTTAGACCATTAGAAAAAATGCAACGGTTAAAAAAGGGATCTTATTCATAAGATCTTTTTAGTAGGTTTTATTGTAGAAATTCCCATAATTTTAATATTAATCTATTTATAATTCATGAATTTTAGAGCATTCTTAATTAGGCCCTAAAACCTGAACTGATCTGTAGCAGTTGCGGCGGACTGGGTGGACTGTGGGTCAACAATGTCTACCATTGGTTTTCATTGAAAACGTGAAAAACATTTGAAAATTGGTGGAACCTATTAGTCCCTCGCAGTTTTTCATAACTTATTCCACCTTATGTCTTGATTTTCCTCAAATATCTGAGTAGAGGTCGATAAACATTGCTACCAAAGTGACGCAAAATGTTTTTAGATAAAATAACCCTTTATGTTTATACTTGCTAGGTCGTTATACTAGCTTGTCAGTCTACCTTGGTTTTGTTATTTGTTTATCGTGGTTTGCTTAAGTGTTATAAAACCTTAGTAGTTATTTTGTTATTGTTTTATAAGCGGGTTATAAATACCTACATTAGCTATTGTAATAGATATATTAAAAATATTGAGATATTTATTTAGAGGTTTTTTGTCTCTTGTGAGTTTTATTTAGGTGTATTCGGAAACTTTTATTCCCATCTTCCAATAGGATTTGGCCACTAGGTATATCTTTCCCAATTTTTTTACATTACAAAGTATTTCACTTCTTTGCAAAATGTAAAATATACATTATTCTGTTGGACAGTAACAAAACTACAATTTTTTTTTTTTTAAATTTGCACAAGACTAAATAATATCTGCAAATTTTGTCATTGAATGACAGTGTAGTACCCATGATCTTTTGATTACGGAGAAAAGCCATAATATTTCTTATTTAGTTAAAATATTTCTATTTGAATGAAATTAACACTAATATGTTAAATCAATTAACATCTATTATAACAGGAACGAAATTAACACTAATATGTTAAATCAATTAAATATATTATAAGAAGAACATCTGCCAGGACTAAGCCATGTACAATCACACAATTATTAATGTTGGGTCACGTCATTTTATTCTTTGTTTTGAAAGTGAAAAAAAAAAAAGAATAAATAATGGAGATACTCTTAACTACATTGTGATTTTTGAACAAACTCCACAAAGGGGATTCCAAAATTCCCACCAATGGCTGTGGTGTAAAATTGAGCGAACCAAAACTATGGGATGAAAAACTTGCACGTTATACCAAATCGGTGCAAGTAGCTTTCACTTCATCTTTGTTTGGTAATTTTCCAATAAAATTTAATTCTCTTTTTCAATTAAGAGGCAGCAGATTTCAATGCAAGACCTCAACATTAAGACTTAAAGATTTGAATAATTTTTTTCCCTTTCTCAACGTAATTATTTACATTGTCCCTTGGTCCATGCATATAGACAATATAGTGCAACTTTTACCGTAAAAATACCATTAATCATTTGTTCATTTGTAGTTGAAATTAAAATTGTCCTCATTTCATCTTTTACACGTCTTGTAAGACCTAATAGGTTGGCTAGAATAAAAATCTGCTTTTTTTTTTTTTTTTTGCTCTGAAAAATAAAATTCCACTTATTATCAAAAATATGAACATGTGCAGAAATAAATAACCATAAGTAAATATAATGACACAATAATATGATTATTTATGGTAAAAAAGCCCCCAAGGGAGAAAAAAAAAAAAACCAAGTGTTAATTTTACTAAAACTTGAAATTACAATTACAACTTTATAAATAACAAGTTCGCTCCCAAAACTACATGACTAGAGCTTAACCTACGACATCTCCTACGACAACTTATTTTCAATCTACCTAACGTACTCCAAGCTAGGTTGCTTACCATGAGTTCTGGACGTACATCAAGCGCGACATCTGTAGCAAAGAAACATGGGCATTGTTTATTGCGATTTTTCTAAACATGATGTGCATAATGATTGAGAAATGAATAATTCGTTTAGAAACATAATTTGAAAGCAAAGTAAAATATTATATAATTTGAAAGCAAACTAAAATATTATATCAATTTAAATTTTATGAAAGAAAACACTATAATAAAACCAATTCAAACCATTTTTTTTAATTCAGGCGACGTTCACAAACAAGCTTGTAACTTATTTTGTTAATGAGTAGTAGATTTCAACAAATGTGATCATCTACTTCTAATAATGAGAATTATTATGTTGCTATGTTTGAAATGTGGTCCCACCTTGTGTTATAAGGGATATATATGATATGAGATATACTATTTTGTTTTTATAGGCCTACAATCTCACCCTTCTCATAAGGGCAGGCTCTTTACATATATGGCATAAATAGGGAGCTTGTATTGAAATTTGCCACAAGAAAAAAAAAACTATTTGAAAAAATGTCACACTGTCGCACCAATTTATTTAGTGTACTTTCCAAATTGCCCCCTTTGCCTAAGACAAATTAAGACAAATTCTAACATATTCTATAAATTCATAATTTACATAGTAAATTTGAAATTTACCATACTTATTTTAACTATGTATAACTTCTAAATTTAAAATTTACATCGCAAATTCAGAATTTACATAGTAAATTTGTAATTTACTGCACTCATCTTAATTAAGACATGTCTGTTATGGGCAACTTATAAATTCAGAATTTATACGCCATGTAAATTCTAAATTTACCAGTTATCTAAAAACAAATAACAAGCAAAAATACATTTGATACTTATATTATAGTGTGATCAATGCACCATTTACCAAACACAATTTACTATTAAAATGGACTTAATGTGAAATAAATAAAAAAAGAAGGATTAGAGAGATATAAAATTTGTTTAATGTACCATTTATCATGTAAATGTTAAATTTATTTCATAAATGATAAATATACACAAGCGTCACAGAGTATAAATCTAAACTTAAGATGATGAGTAAAAAAAGAGAAATTAAAAACAAACCTTAAACTAATTTGAGATAATTTAGTCGTATAATTTTATTTTTTTTTACCACTGTAACACAAAGGTGGAAAAGTTTTATTCTTGTAGTATAATTGAATCCATGCAAAAAATTAAACAGGGCCTACCCTTCATGAGAGCAGGGCTATAACCTATTGGTTATAAAACAATTTTCATATTTTTGGATTAAAAAAAAAAGATATATACATACAACATTTTTCATATGACATATTCATGGTTGAGAACGAAGTGTACTTGGCTTATAGAGTTTCTGTTTGTTCATTAATTGGGTGTGCCAGCCTAGAACCCAATAGGCAGGGGCTACGATCGCCCTAACTAGAGAATCGAAGGATGGGCAGGGCCTATGATAGGGTGGGATTCCTAGTAGGCTCAAAGGTACAACGTTCACTTGGATATTTGTGCGACATTTACTGGCCAAATTTCGCCTTCATTCCCGTGCACGCAAAGCCTCTCCTCTGCATTGAAGCCAAGTTTCCTTTGTACCATGTACGGATTCTCAGTAAATAAAAAGCGAACAAAAAACCTATTTCCAAACCCAAAAAATAACTCAATAAGTAGGACTTTATCTTTCGGCTTTAGTTCTATTTCAAAAATATAAACTTTGATAAGATTCAACAGTCAAAAACATGTTTTATTAACATATGTCAGCACTGGATCATTTTTTTGTGCTTAGAATTTTGCTCTTAATAATTTTCACCTTGAATTTACAAATTTATAGCAGGCTACTTTCCATAAATAACAATGTTGATTTTTAAACAAAAATTGACACGTGACTAGATGAACAATCATTTTCATCTATTTCAATCCGTATTTATTGAGATTAGGATCTTTGTTAAGTTTAGTAGACAAATAACAATGATTAAAAATTTGTAGGGAAGTTGCTACCTTGTTTGGCAGTGGTTCTAACTACTTAATTTCAATCACAAACTCAGTTATAAACAGTATAAATGTCTCACATGCTACATTAACAATAAAAAAATTGCTACAGTTTAAAGCTCTCACATGCTACAATAAAAGTAGTTCTAACTATTGGTTCCCACAACTCTTCCAAACACCCTATAAAAGTTGTAAAATTTAGGAGATAGTAGTAATAAAAATCCTTACACTAGACTACGTACATCCACTCAAAAACTATTGGCTTTGAAAAACTGTAATCATGGTAATAGAACTATTTTTATTGTAGCATTTGAAAGTTTATATTGCAGCAATTTTTTTTAATTGTTATTATAACATGTGAGAATTTTACGCGATGTATAACTTAAAAAAATAATATGAACCACAATTACAAATCACTACATTACTATAACAAAAAGTAAACATAAAATAATCATACAATGGTGTTGTGCTAAAAAACCAATATCCAATTGATTAAAGACAGCAAAACAAAAGTTAAAAGAGCCTTTTTTTTTAATTTGAAACATAAAATTTTGGTTTAAATTAATTTTACTATTATGTTTTTTTTACAAAAATTAAATTATTACCGTATTTTAAATCAAGCTCGCCTTGAAAAGAGTGAAATAACTCCAAGGGGAAGGCGCGGGGGTGAGTTCATTTTTCTGGTTTGAATGGAGAAAGAAGTACTAGTCCTCTAGATGTAGATGGGATTTGTGAGAGCTCCTTGGAAGGCTGGACCACTGAGTTTGCCAGGTCGAAGTTTATGTACTACCAAAAGACTTGTACCAACTACAAAATTGCGTTCGTAACTGGACTACCACATAATATTTCAGTCATAAAGTGATATGGAAAAACCAGTACTAGATACCCATCTGTCTCTATTTTCAACTCAACTCAAACGCCAATTTCTGTTTTTCCTTCTTTATTGGGGTGGAAGATAATCAAAAGGCCTTGTGTTGGACCACCTAACAACAGTTCACTCATAAAATTTCAAGCTAGTGGTAGCTTGGTCCAATCGTTTATAGAAATTTTAGACCTTATTAGTCAATTGCTATAAAAAGGTTAAGTTTCCTTTTTGAAACTTTCGTTGTTATTGACATTTTAATTTAATAATTATAACACATAAGAGTTTTATACTGTAGTAACTTTTCGTAGTTTATTGTAGCTGCTAAGACTTTCACATTGTTTATAATTGTAACTTATGAGTTTAGAACTAAAATTCCAAACACCCCTTAAAAAAAGTTATCTTGTGTTAACTATTTCTTATACCTTCTAATTTTAATTATTTTTCAATTTGTCTATATATTCATAGAAATTACAAAGGTATCATTGAAATATTAAAAACTTATTTTAATTTCGTCCTTATGAATAGAAAAATTGGGTAAAACAACATTATTACTTTTAAATAGTTATGATAAATATTTTATATATTAAAACCATAAAAAAAAATCTTAAAACAAAAAATCAAATTTGAAATAAAGATTGACTTTTTAAATTTTAGAATTTATATTTTTTAAAATTTTTCTTAAAAAACATATATTTCATAAATAAATTAGGTTTAGTCAATGATTTCTTTATTTTATCTCCGTGTTTTTTAAATCAAAAAAGTCTACAAAGGATAAAATTAAAACAAGCTTTTTATATTCAAATGATATATTTATAGTTTTTAAAAACAGATAAACAAATTAAAAAATAATAAAAACTAAAAGCTATAATTATATCATCAACTCTCAATTTCTTTCCACTAATTGTTCCAAGACATTTCCTTGGCATGGTCCTTGTTGATATTCTTCGGGTCCATTTGGTAAATAGATTCAAATTATGATGATTTGGATCCTTTGTGATTTGGATTGTGATTTGAGTAATGTGATTTGAATTGTAATTCGAGTTAGTGTTTGGTTGTAAAAGTTTTAAAATTTAAGTTAGGTAGAATATCTAAGTAGATGTTTGGTAATGAGAATCAAATGACATTATTTTTGAAGTCAAGTGATGTCATTCCCAATGAGAGACAATTAATTTTGCTATAAAAATACATTTAAAAATTTATTGGGCAACGAGAATTAATAATTAATTCCTATTTGAGCTTCCATTGCATTGTTGGTATAAAAAATGCATATAAAAATTTATTGGGCAACGAGAATCCCTGCATGCAATCAAGGAAAAAAGCACAGAAAAGGACAAAGGTGGGAGGTTACTGTAGTAGTGATATTAAAGTCTCAAAAAAACAACCGAAGGATGAACTTGAGTTTTTAGGCTGAGAGTATTCAAACCAGGATTCAAAGGATTTGAATCCTAAAAACACCAAACAAGAATTAAAGAGATTCTAAGTACTCAAATCAAAACTTGAGTCAAATAAGTTATAATAATTCTCCAACCAAACAACCCTGAAGGGTGAACAAGTCTAGAAAGAATCAGAATGTTGAGAATGTGTCGAGGACTGTTATTTTAACCTTTTTAGTAGTAAAATCTTGAGAAAAAAAAAAGAAGATAAATTGCCCCAGAAATCTTCAACTTATTTAAAAATATACAATTTAATTCTTACATCTTTTTGTTTTAGCTTAATTAAGTTTAACCTTTAAATTGAGGTGGAAGAAGACGAACACTAATAGAATGCCATTAAAATTTAGAAATAGGAGATCATGTGCATAGAACATGACTAAAACACGAGGGATATTTTTGTAAAATCATAATAATAATTTTAATTTAAATAAAAGTTAAATTAAATAAAACTAGAAAAACCCCCTCCGTTGATAATCCTCCCCCTCCCCCTCCCCCTCTCGCTCAATTCCATTGGGAAAGTTTATGTTTGAATTGATTCTTTTTCATGTCGAGATCTGAGAGAAAATACGTTCAAAGAAAAATCTAATGCAGATCACAACAGACCCTATTCAACAATCACTATAGATATTCTGGAATCAAGATTGCATTCAAGAAAACAGCACAAAGCAATGAATTTCAGATCCCGATTCGCAGCGAGGAACTTGATGAATTGAGCAAATGCAAAAGCAATGAAAGCGCAGAGGAGAGGATAATTCGTGAAGAATGAAGAAGACACCGACGCCGACGATGAGCCACGTCCGGTCGCCGCCATAGCCGACGTTCCCGTCATCTCATCCATTGGTTTTCTCTCTCTCCTCCCAAAATCCCTTTTTTCCTTCTATTTTCCGACGAAAGTAAAACGCCTAGAATTGCCCTTTTCTCGAAATTTCACATCTCATCCATTGGTTTCGATAAGTGTGAGAGCTCCTACAATGGCGAATGGGACGGTGGGGGGGCTGGGAGGAAGAAGACGACCTTGGGAGTATGGGCTTGCCCATTGATGAAGCTTTTCCTTAATTTGAGTTTTTTTTTTTACCTTTTTTTCGAATTATCGCTTCTCGCCCTGATCTGAGATGAAGTTTTGAAGCTTTTTATTTTGTTTTTAGAATTTTTTTTTTCTATTGTCAGATGATGCCCAAAATAAAGGTTTTGTTTAATTTCGTCAATTATTTTTTTGAATATAAGGTTTATAAATACTGAATTTTAAAAATTATTTCAAGAGATAATTTAGCAATTTTGATTAAAAAATTGAGGCTCAAAACTTTTTTTTGGTCCAAAATTAAAAAGTAAAGTGTTAAATTAGTCTTTTGCACTTAAGTTGAAAATGTTAGACCAATTTAGCTAAAAAAAAAAAAAAAAGTTAAAAACTAAACACACCTTTTCTAAAAAGTAGGAGACCTTCCGAGCAATTACCAAAAACAAAAAAAAAAAAAGAAAAAATCAATCAAAAAGTCTAAATCACAAACTTGTTCCTTGTTGAACAAAACATCATAGCTTTGTTTTCAGGCCCAAAACTATTATTTGAAAAAAAATAAAAATAAAATTTCATAAATCCCTCTAATTAAGGATTTTATGACATTCAATTACAGCCTTGGAAAACATTGCAATACTATAAATTATAATCAAAACACTGTAACATATAAATGTTTTATACTACAACAAGTATTTGCTTTAGACTATAACATGTAAGAACTTTATACTATAACAATTGAAAATAATCAGTTTCACCTTACGTTACCAAACAAAGCCATACAATATAGTCTTGGAAGATTATATGCCAATTACACTAGATTAACAATACATTGCTGACTATCATACACAAAAGGGCACTAAAGAGCAAAACACAAGTCACTTTTTCACACAGGTTATCCCCTTTAAATTATATAAATAAATGCAAGGTTAAAGTAAAGTGGAAATATAAACGAAACTTGCTATTGGCATTGTCCATCACCATGGTCTATAAGATAAAAACACTTGATGCTGCTGAAAAGAAAACAGGAGATGTATATACAAACGAGAAAAAAAAAATCTAAATTATTGCCTTTTTTCAGAATATAGTATTGCCCTTATTCAGAATATAGTATCTTGCAATTCATTGGAGTTACTATTATAGTTCTAGTCTTGTGGCCGAACAGCATCATATAACTTATCCCACGTAGCCTAAACAAATGCCCTGCAAAAGTGGAAAAAAATTTAACAAAAAAGCAAGTAAAAGTAAATTTTGCCCCACCAATGTGCAAGATGTTAAAATAGATACTTCAGAACAGTTCATCACACATGAAGTCAACTAGCCAATTACTCCTCAAAGATGCAGAAACTCCTACTTTATTGCAAAGAACCTTACAAGACTTGGTAAGAAAGAAGAATTAGACTGACAGGATTCCTCAAAATTTCAACTTGCAGAATATAGATAGCTTTTCCTTCGAAAAAAAAAGGCTTCAAGGCCACGCAACTCAAAAATTAACCACTGCATCTCAAACGGGCAAATCAAAGTATCAATATTTAAACATAAGCATTTCGGATTCGTCACTTTTTCAATATGGTCCTTGTTACAAAGTAGAAGCAAAAGTCAATAACTTTCAATGTTCGCAAAAATTTAGCTTTTAGCTTGAGTAGAATTGGAAGTCATTTTCTTGACCCAATGACCATGTTGGAGTCTGGACCCCCATATGGACCCGTTACAAAATAATCGTCATCGAATCTGTGCACAAGTCTCAAACTTGCCAGCCAAATCCTCAAGGTATTTGTGCAAGGGCTTGTCCTAATTACGGTTAAAGACTTCCATAACCAATTATAGAGAAGAAAAAATCAAACTATACTGATCCTGAAGACACCAGCAAGACCGATTACAATCGACCAAAAAGGTTTAACTACTTTGTGTGATTCTATGATTATTATTAATATTTGGTTATGCATTGGTCTCGAAATTTCACAGTGTGACAATAGTGATTGCAAAGACTTTAAGGACGCCAAAATCATATAGCATTCAAAAGTTCCTTCAAGACAGAACAGAAAATTTGAAAGGGAACAAAAGGAGATAAATATCTGTGTAAAACCAGATAGAATCCTCAAAATTAAAAAATCCCACTTGACTAAGAACTGCCACCAAGAAATAACATGCACACAGTTTTTAATCTTGATCTAAAATCTAACAAAAATCGCCTACATAAAGAAAAACTCTGATTCCTTTATCTAAACTACCAGAAGCAGATTCCAAACTAACCATTAACCACCTCAGCAACTACACAATTTAAAAAGCAATCTTTTCAAGATTTTGGCAAACTTAAACTTTTTTCTCTTTTTTTAAGCTGAATCATTATTTGGTTTCTTGTGAGGCACACATCAAATTTGAATAGTAAAAAAGGCACTATATCATAAATTAGATTCCTTTACACGCTCCAAAATCATTTCTCAAGCAAATCTTCGAACAACACGATAAAATATATACATAAAAAAAAACGTAATTTTTCATTTTCAATTTCCACTTTCTTTAATTTAATATTAATAATAATAATAATAACACCATAAAAGGAAAGCAACGATCAGAACAAGAACAGAAGCAGAATAAATTTGGAATACAAACGACAAACCTCTTAGGAAGCCGAGTGCTTTCCCTCACAAGGAAGGCTCTCGTTGAAGTTCTTCGAGGGGTACTTAGCCGTGATCCCGCCGACCTCGAACACCAGATTCTCGCCGCTGGAGCGAATCCCGGTGATTGACCACCACTTGAAGAACGCGCGGACCCTAATCCCGTCCAGCTTCGCCATCTTTCCGTGGTCGATCTTGCCGCTGATCCTCTTCGAGTACGTGGCCATGTAGTTGTCCGGCGGGAGCGTGACCTTGCACGCGCCTCCGAGGTCGACGGAGAACTCGCCGGAGGTCTGGTTGATGCTGTAGCTCAGGACGTTGGCCGACGGCAGAAGGCCGATCGGGAAGCCGTAGTTCGTGAGCTCGGAGTGGGCGGAAGACGGAGGTTTGCTAGGGTTAGGGTTTTGAGAAAAACCAGCGATGATGGGATGCAGGATAGAGAAGACGAAGAGGAAAGATTTAAATTTGATCATTGTTTTTACTTTTTTTTATAAATTTTTTATAAAATTATTTTTTACTAAATTGTATTTGAAAACAAAAATCCGAGAAATTTAAGATAAGTGAAGAAATTCTGGTTCTGGTTTGTTATCTGCAGAAGTTGGTCAAGGAGGAAGAAAACGAAGAGGGATAGAAATTGATATTGATTTTTTCCAAGGAGGACCCGGGCAGTGTCGTACGGAAAAGACATAAATACGACGTCGCACATGGTTTTCTTTTTCTTTTCTTTTTTAAAAGGTTATATCATTACGAGGAAACCTATAACAGAATATCCCATGCTATTTTAACCGTCAGATAGACATTTGGACGATCTTGTATGACTATAAACAATTACCCTAATGAATGTTTAAATATCAAATTTCATGTTTTTTTTTTTTTTTTTTTTGTGATTGGGCAGTTTGTTAGAATTAAAGTTTTAAGTTAAAAACTGTAGTATATAAGAGCTTTACATTATAATAATTTTTTATTTTTTTAACTATAACTACTAAAAACTTTATATTATAGTTAGTTATAATAAATAATTTTAACTACCATTTTAAACACATGCTATGACAGCAATGAAGAGTTGAAATCTAATTTTGTAGTTTAAAGTAGTTCCTCTTATCTTGTAATGATACACACAGCCAATAGTGGGCCGAGGAAATTTTTTCAGTAGGGGCGTGTATTAAACCAAAATATTTAATTAAAACATATTATTGTTATTTTAATAGAGTTTAATTCAATTTTTGAAATTTACAATTTATAAAATTACAAATTCATAAAATTTACAATTTATAAAATTATAAATTTATAAATATTGCAATTAAGTTGTTGTTTATTTTGTTTTTTAAAAGTGAAGTATAATAAGTTGTTTAAAACCTTGGTTTAAACCAAAACTTTTGATTCAAACTAAAGTTAATATAGTGTTTTTTTTTTTTACAAAATTTAAATTACTGTAGTATTTTTATTCAAATCGTTTGTTTAAACCTAGGTTCTTAAATGCCTTAAAAATTCAAAAGATAAAATTTAAGGGCATAGTTGAAACATGTTTAAAAGTTATAGTGTAAATATTGTCAAAAATAAGTTTTAGTATAGGCAAAATAGGAAAAAAATGTAAAAAAAAAAAATGTTAATATTAGACTTGAATCCCACTTAACTTAATGTGGCTCCGCCGCTACAACAACTGAAGCTTGTGCTGTCATATTTGTTATAAAATAAACCTACAAAAACACTAAAAAAATATTTTCATTTCAAAAAAAAAAAAAGAAAAGAAAAAAGAAATCTTTCGATGAATAAAAAACTGTGATCTCTATTAGCACATAACGCAAGCAATGTGATTGACTGAGCCCTATTAGCCACAAAATACAATTTATATGTAGACATTATGTCTTCGCAACCAATCATTATTCCAATATAAAACCTAATCATATTATAATATAAAGTGAAAATAGACTAGTGTAAAATTTTCTGCCTTGCCATAAAAGAAAGCTGCACTTAAACAACATGATTGGGCGACCTGTGTATGCGTAATAAATCTCGATAAATACGACATGCTGTTTTGTCAAGTAAGTCCTACCCTCTTCCTCGCGTTAAAAAAGCCTAAGCCCAAGCCATTTGTGGCCCAACTGAAGCTCTCTTGGGCTCCCCACAGACACAGGAGTGTGGTGCGTCAATTCGAGAGGACTTCTACAGTTTTCCAATTTTATCACTTTGACGAGAAGATTTAAAACATACAATTTTTAATAAATATAAAGATATTATTATTTAAAAGTATTTTATGTTAAAGTTAAACAAAATTGTTTTTTTTTTTTTTATGGCTAGGCAAATATGTATTAGCGTGGTATTTCGGCCTTTTTAGTTAGGAAAAATGGTTTTGGATTGAATGGATGAGAAAAAAGTTTTAGAACACAATATTGATGGTAAGAAAGTTGTATACCACCTACTTTAAGCTATGGTGTGGTCCACATATCTAAATGCAAAGCCCAACAACTATTTCTTTCTATGTATCTTTTGGGAAACGGTTTTTTAACATTGTTGTTTTCTCAACTTATGGCATATTCACAGTCTATCTCTTAAACTTTTAATTTTGACAATTTATATCTTAAATTAACAAATATGCAATCATGATCCTTAATTAAAAGCATGAAAATTTCATGAACGTTATGTAGCCGTTGCAATTTTTTTTTTTAACGGTTTCAATAAGGAATTGAAACCAATTTATTTTGTTGCAATTATTGGCTCATATTTATGCCCATTAACACTCCTTGGTAACTGATTTCTTTGGGAGCTATTTATTTCCTTGATGGGAGGAAATGGATGCAGACAGAAAAATACAGAAAAGAAAAGTTTTTCACGTTTAGAATTTTTGTGAAAGAAAATTAGGTCCCCAAGTTTCGAAAATTCTATTAATAATCTTACACCATCAATTGAGTTTTGTTAGAACTTGGAAGCATCCCAATTGCAGGCACGAACAACAATGGCATGAGGTAAATATGATTTTTTTACGCTTCCGTTTTTCGTTTTGATTTTGTTATGCATATTGTTTTTGGCATGATAGAATCGATTTTAAAGTTTACAGAGGTTCCCAAAAAAGGTAATTAAGAAATTAAATTATGGAGTAGATGCATATAATTAGAGGCATGAGGTGTTAGATTCATGAAAAAGTCATGTGTACTAACCTTGAATCATTAGATATAAACTAAATGGAAAGAGATTAAGCTTTAACTATTAGAATGATTCAAGGGAAGGTTGAAGTAGTACCGTCTCTTCTATATAATGATGATTTGTTAGAAATTTGTGCTTCGAGATTTTCAAATGAATATTTATTGATGTTTTTATGCTTATTTTTAGAGCAATAAATGATAGTATTTATGTTTTGAAATGAGATCGTGGATTTTCTTTCTTTCTTTTTTTTTTGGTTTAATTTTCAGTAGTCGCAATTGGGCTCCGACTTGTGTGATTGGGATGTGATAGAATATTGTCTAATGTATATTTTCAAAAATTTTATTACTAAGTTGTTGTTGCCATTTTGTGACATTTCAACTAAAGTGGAAGAATTATATTTATGAAATCTTATTCTCTTTAGATTTATGTTTGATTTGGTCTAGTTGTTTTATATGGAAATATGAATTTGTTTAGGATTATTAATTTCCTTCTCTGCCCTTCGACTGTAGAAATTAGTTCTAATTTATCTTTTATTTCTTTCGAAATAGTTTTCCTTCTTTTAATTACATTATGAATTAATTTAAATAATGGCAATTTCATTTATGGATTATTCCAATAGCATATTTGGTTTTGGTTTTTGTTTTTTGTTTTTTTTGTTTTTGGTTTTCCTGGTGTATTTATATTTTGCGCATGCAGCATGTTTGGTTTTAATGAGCCTTAATCTGACAAAAACTAGAACAATTCGAGTTTCTTTTTTGCCTGTTATCCTATTATTATTATTATTATTATTATTATTATTTGTAAGAAAATTACTTGAAACAATCTTTATTAGGCTCAAAGCTTCTCTCCTAATATCCATTTCAGTTCTGTCTTTGTTTACTAAGGAAATAGCTGAGTTATATCAAATAAAATTATATCTGCTCCATTTCTTTAATCATAAACTAAGAAAAAAATCTCTTCTCTAGCAACCTGGTAAATTGTAACATTTGTGTTGTGATTTTAGAATTGGCATTATTTGTCTATTACGAGATTTGATTGAGATATGGTTTTGTCCAATTTGCAGCAGGAATTGTTTTTAGAAAGTTTTTGGCTGAAACTTGCTCTTAATTTCTGTATTAAGTTTTAATAAAGTTTAGAATATATTTGTTTTTAGAATTTCTAATTAATTGGTCCTTAATTTGCGGCAAAGTGTCTCTACGAGATTTGTGCTGCTTTATTTAGAAGATTTCAAGAATCAATCAAAGATTGATTTTGTATCAGATTTGTTGCCTTACTTGTTACAACGGAATGAGCAACAAAATCAAAACAGTAGACTGTTTTCAAGATTTTGGTTAGTTGTTACTTTATGCTATTTAAATAAATTCTCACAATGGTCTTAGTATGTCTAGAGAGTCTCATAATTTTAGAGAGATCATCTTGTGAGCGTTTTTCTTTCTAACTTCTTCGGGAGAAGAACTTTAGGTTTTTGGGGGAAAACTTTTTATGTGTGGAAGGGAATTCAACTAAAGTTGAAAGGATTTTGCTTAGTATGTTCATTGGGCATTTATGAGTCACAAGCATCATACTTAGAGAGAGACTCATACGATGATTAAATCTAATTGAGTTGTTACTTTGATTTCTTAGTGAACTGTTCATACGTCTGGGCGTGTGCTAATCTCTCGTGTTCATTTTACTATCTTATGTTTATTATGAACTTGTTACAACAAACTTAAACATAAACTCCATAAAAGACATAACCGGTGCTTTCAATTTGGAAACTAATTAATCTACAAAAATTGATCATAACATACACACACACATTATATTTGCAGTTGATTAAAGTTGTGTACAATTGAGACGTGTGACCTTTCAGGCAATATGTGACCAATATATAAAGCAAACTTATTATTTCAAAAGAAGTTTGTCATTCTCCTTAACAAGACCTAATGATAGGGACAACACCGCTAACAAGGTCACTTCCTTCATAATTTTTCCATTTGTACTTGTTCTTCCAAGAAAAAAAGGGTTTTGATGTAGATCCTGAGGATTTCGCTGAATATGCACTACTCATCACTTCAAATGTGCTTCTGGTCATCTGATATTGCACAGGAAGCATCTTGCATATGTTCTCTAATTCTCGGACGACCTCTGTCATCGAAGGTCGTGCTTTCGCCTGGTCCTGGCAACAATTTAGAGGCAAGTCCAAAAATTTTTCAACACACTCAAAATTGTACCTATGTTCGTGTCTACAACGGAAGTGGCCATCCCAGTGTCACGTGCTGCACGTACTTGTGATGTATACGATCAAAAGTAATCGCCGTCAAATCTTGTTCGGTAGGTAAGCCTTCTTAGAATTCTACTCACATGTTTTCTTTTTTCAACACCCTATGTCCTTTTATGGCCCTCAAAAATATCATGTTGTATCTAATAAAATATTGAGATATTTATCTTTTTATATCCTCTATTTTAAGTTAATTCAAAACCTATATTTTTAGTTTTTAATCACTTTTAGATTAGATTTTATAGACAAATTTATATCTTAGTTTAGTCAATAGTTGATTTTGACCTTTAAAATGATCAAATTATATTCAAGAAAAATACAAAAAAATTAAAACTTTTAAAAAATAAAAACAAACGACAATACAAACATATAAAACACCTATTTTTAGGGTATTTTATACATTTTTAAAATCGAAAACCTTAGTATGAATTTTTTAAATGTGTAAAGTTCTCTTATTTTTCAATTTGAGGATATTTTGGGCAGTTTTTAGATCAGTTTTGAATATTGATTGAGAAAAGGTGAAAATTTCTGTATTAAATCTAATTTAAAAGAATAAATTTGATGAGATCCAAAACTGAAATTATAGTATTTGAATAAACCTAAAATACATAGTATAAAAAAGTAAATAACCCTAAAATATTTTATGTATGATTTTTTTTTTGTTACCAATATGGTACTTTAATTGACATGAAATAAAACAGATATTTATCTTATATATTAGGATGCAAGATATTTTATTTTTTTAATTTATTATTACTTAAAAAAGTTAGAGAGAGAGAATGCAAGATGCCAAAAAAAAAATCATTGCTTGAAAAAAAAAGTGAATACATGAGCCGTTTATTTTTCTAATTTTTTGGTACCCTCTCAAACGACATAGCTTTTCCAATGGATGTCTGAGGCCTTAGATGTCGCTTTTCAGGTTGGTCTCAGAACGGTGCTACCGCTTGATATGAATGATTTCTCCCCATTAAACTAGTCCGATGAGCGCTAAAGCACCATATTTCCTATTACAACGTATATGTTTATAAACATAAACATTTTTTTATGCTTAACGTTTCTTATTACTTATAATTCATAATGCATTGATTTCTAGGATCTGATAAGTACCTCATAAACAATATGTCTTCCACGATATATAGGTGGAATTCCCGTCAAGAGTTCTAGAAAGACAATTCCACAGCTATATACATCACTCTTTTTTGTTGACTTCCACGGTGAAGAGTATTTTGGATCAACATAACCAGTGGTATTTTTGTTTTACGTAGTAGTAAAATAAGTCAACTAAGAAAATAGGAACGAGACTAATATTATAAATTCCAAATAAACTTTTAGAATCAAAGCAATGTGCCTCTCAAATTTTCATTCGTTTCATTTTCTTGTCCCTTATATTGTTTGAAAATATAACATACAATTACTCATTCTATTAGTTCTTTTGACAGAATTGATAGAAGTCAATGTGTGAAATATGGAATTTAAATAAATTTGTGTAAATGATAAATTTAGCAGTATTGCAAATTACAATAATTTAGTTGTTGTTTCAAATTTGGCCAATTTAACTGCTCAAAATAAAAATGCCAATTTAAAATTATTGGTCAATTTATCCAACACACACAATGTCACGAACCCAAACCTAGATA